>JAJGOT010000495.1:420000-635723 GCA_022457155.1 Cladopsammia gracilis | reverse complement strand
CATAATGTTTTATGTATTCATTTAAAGTAACTCGCGTTGTCTATTCTTTTGTTCGAACTTGCTTTCCTGATGATATCTCCCCCTTATTGTATTGTTTTGTAACATTTGCTTTATAGCCACTTAATTGGCTCCTTTTTGATTTGGCCTCCTTTATAATCTTATTAAGATAGTTCTGAGTCTTTTGGGGTGTCATTGTTGATTGATTCAATATCTTATCCGCATTTTCATAATTCACAATACCAACATCATCCAAAATCTCATTACTCGCATCTTCATCATGTAATGCATAATCGATCTCTTCATCGTCATCATATTCTGGTGGTAAATCATCAAGTTCCTGAGGGAAGTACTGAGGATCAACATAAATCTCCTTCTGTCCTTCCATAAGATCTTGTAAAGATTCTTCATATGTTGGAGGTTTTGGCACAGTTGTTTATCTTGCTGTGGTGGTACATAATCACCAAAATCAATCAGACCTTCTACATCCATTTCTTCATATGGATCAACTTCAGGCATATAGTCAATACCAGGCTCACCTTTCTTAGGTGGTCGTTTTTTCCTTGGAGGCATCCTTAAATCTAAATTACTGTCAATAACATCATCTAATTTACTAGTCACTGGTTTAAATACCTTCGCCAATGACTGTTGGCTTGTCTGCTGACTAATATCATGTTTCGTAATTCTATCATGAAGATAATTAATCTTATTCCCTAAATCAGATTTACTCTTTGTGAGTTCTTTCCACTTAAGTAAACTCATTTATTATATTATTACATTACATAAAAATGAAAATCATACATAAAAAATAACGTTTTACACTGTGTTATACACCGTGTTATACACCGTGTTATACACCATGTTATATTGAAATAATATACCCATATAATATAAATGAAAATACCAAATTATGACGTTGAAGACGATCTTGTCTCAAACTTTGAACAGTTATATGAATTCATGCCAAATCAATGTTTTCGGATGCTGGTTTGCGGACCTAGTGGTTCTGGTAAAACAAACACACTAATGCATATGATATGCAATCTACTGTACTTTGATAAAATATACCTATATGCTAAAAACTTAGAGCAGTCCAAGTACAAGAATCTTATGGATATATTCCAGCCAATAACTGATGAAGCTGGTTATGATGTTATTGAAGCAAGTAATGATCAAATTATTCCCGTAAATCACCTTGATAGTGAAAGTCAGAAAATAGTAATATTCGACGATTTCGTATGTGAAAAAAAACAAAAACCATTAATTGACTATTTTATACGAGGGAGACATAAAAATTGCAGTGTGATTTATCTAAGTCAAAGCTACTATAAAACACCAAAAGACATAAGATTGAACTGTTCACATTTCTCTATTTACGAATTCCCAAGTGCTAATGAGAGGAGTCTAATTTGTCGTGAAAACAGTATTCTAAAAGAATTATATGAGAAAGCAACTAAAGAACCATTTTGCTTCTTGTATATTGATAAACAACGGAAATTGATAACTAAGAATTTTGATGAACAAATATAATATAACTCAATTATATATGAGTTACTCAAATGGAATTTTACCATCGTCAACATCAACATCAATGGCGACACCACAACGGGGATTGCCTGGCGTAGGGTTCAAATTGACAGATGATGGTGATTATGATATGCAAAACAAGAAATTAGTTAATGTCAAGGATCCTACAAATTTTAAAGATGTCGTCAACAAAGAGTATGGAGACACGCATTATTTAAAGTTAGATGGAACAACTCATATGACTGCAGATTTGGATCTGCGAGGAAATAAATTAATTCTACCTGGAGAAATTGATATGGATCGAAAACTGATCACAAATATGGATACGGATGAAAACAATGATCTTTCTGCGGTGAATATGATAACTTTGAAAAAATATCACCCTGATGCCCCAGCACATACACATGAAGTGACCAAAGATATTGATTTGAAGGAGATGTACAATATTACTTATAGCAAACAACAAAATTTCAGTTATTATCAAACTCATTATGATTCGATTCCATGTTATGAAGATATAAGAAGAATGTTTTTATCACGAAAGGAAATTTCTCCAATGGAAAATAGACTTGATATGGCACATCATAGTATATTCAATCTTGCCGAACCAAAATATGGTGCAGAAGCTAGTACAAAGACATATGTTGATAATTCTGTCATTACAAAAGCTGATAAATCATATGTAGATTCTGAAGTTAACAAAAAAGCTGATAAAAGTTTCGTTGATTCAGAAATAAATACAAAATCTGATATATCATATGTTAATACAAAACTTTCTGATATAGAAAAAAAGTATAAGGAATACGTTGACCAGTCACATGTTTCAGACTCAAATGCTAAAAAAGACGTTTTTCGTTATATTATGGAAGACATAGATGAATCAAGTTCTGAAGAAAGGATTATTGTTACTGGCATTGCAAATTATAACTCATCACCTCATAATTTTAACAAAAATGCAAACGATTTAAAACTTTTAAAAATGAATGACAATCAATATATATCTCGGATTGCATTTAACATGTATCAAATACCAATAAATTATTACACTATATGTATAGAATTCTTCCTGCCCGATATAAGCAAATTTCAATCATTAAATTGCGTCTCAACTGTTCTGGGGATAAATAAACAAACACCTAAACCATTTCCAAATTACATCAGATCAATTATCAATTTTAGAAAGGGAGTACAGACGTCTCCAGTATATTTAGACGTCGATATGCATTTATTAGGGGATAGTAGTTCACCCAGTCAGTTACCTTGTTACATGATTGTGTATGGCATAACAGGAACACATTCAGACGTTTCTCCATCAGTTTTTGATTCGGTATATTTCATCGAAAATAATAGAATGACAATGCAGACAGATTTGGATATGAATAGTCACAGAATAATTGGCTTACCAAGCCATAAAAATAAATTCATATTTTCAGGAAATTATACGAAAAATCTTAAAAGTTCTGATATCATATTGAACGGTTCATCAACATTTATTGCTTTGGTTAATTTGAAATTAGTAAAATTATGGTTAATTATATTAGACGATAAACCATCTGAAGGATACGAAAAAATCTATATATTAATTCATAACACTTCATTTGCTCCACAAATTTGGGATAAATCATCAAATAAAATTTTATACACTTTCAATATATCAACATCAGTTGTCAATTTCAGCGAAGATACGGTTATTCCAATCAAATTACTAATAACGAAAGATTTAGATATACATTTAAGAATAAATATCAGCGATATAAAAACATGACGTTTCGGCGACGACATGTCACCATTATCAAATGTAAAATTATTTGTGAAGTCGAAAGTGTGAAAATAAATAAATAAAAGATGCGAAGATGAACGAAAGAATGTGGCTTAATTAACTAAACAGTTTCGCTGGTATGGAGTCTTTTTGAGTGTTAAGAGACGGACTCTTTTTCCTTATCAATAGCATCTCATAAATAAGGCACTCAAACTTTCCTTCGTAGGCATGGTTATCACCAAGACCGATAACCACCTTAACACCTGTGTCTACAGGAAAAAGACCAACAAAGGCCTTCTACTACATTATCAGAGCCATGTTGACAATAGATATAAACGATCACTAATAAGAACTATGCTTGATCGCGCCAAGCGCCTGTCATCTACGCCGGACCTCTTCTCAAATGAATGTCAGCATCTTAAAACAATGTTCCGGAAACTGAAGTATCCTGAGAAACTTTTTTTAGTTATTGATTCTACTTTCAAGAGATTCCACGCTTCCCAAGACCAGAACCAAAACCGAACTGATCCAATCGAAAGTCCTATATACATTACCCTGCCGTTTAAAGATCAGAAATCCGCCGACTCCGTTCGCAGACAGCTAAGCGACCTTGGAAAGAAAATCGATCGTGTATTACAACCAGTTTTCACAAGTAGGAAAATCTCTGAAGATTTGAAAGTCACGGAAACAAAGCCCTCACTAGTTAACCAACAAAGCGTTGTGTATGAATTTAAATGTAATTCGTGCGATGCGAATTATATAGGCTACACGTGCCGTCACCTCCACCTTCGCATTGAGGAACACAAATATTCTGCCATCGGCTAACACCTTAAGTACGAACATAACCAAAGACCGTACAATCTTCATGAGCAATTTACCATCCTAAAGAAATGCCGCGGAAAGTTTGAGTGCCTTATTTATGAGATGCTATTGATAAGGAAAAAGAGTCCGTCTCTTAACACTCAAAAAGACTCCATACCAGCGAAACTGTTTAGTTAATTAAGCCACATTCTTTCGTTCATCTTCGCATCTTTTATTTATTTATTTTCACACTTTCGACTTCACAAATAATTTTACATTTGATAATGGTGACATGTCGTCGCCGAAACGTCATGTTTTTATATCGCTGATATTTATTCTTAAATGCCAATCAAATTAATCAGGTTAATTAATAATTTTACCTCCGCACCTCATAATTGCAATATCCATGCACTTTTTGAAGAGTTTTAATATATAATTATCTAATATATTGATATATATATATATATATATATATATATATATATATATATATATATAAATGGCAATTCTCACACAGTCAATTAATTTTTGTAATAAATTTTTCACAACCCAAAAAAACCTACATCCTAATACTAAAGATGAAATATTAAAATCGGCTTTAATATATCAATTTTTGAACGTTAACTATTTGAATGAGCCAATATCAATGAACCAAATATTACAAAAACACCCTGACATTGGATTAATAGGACCAGGTTCTTGTACTATAAACACCAAATACCAATTTTTAATTAAACATGCTATTTTTCATGATGCATTTGGAAGATTTTACAATGACTATGAAAAGGGGCCTGGGTACACATATTGCTGCCTTTCATTGCCTAAGAAAATAAAAATATCTCCAATAATGGGCCAAATAAGTGGTGTATTATATTGCCTCATTTCAAATCCTAAAATATAATTATCCAAATATATAATATAATGACTAAAACAGATATATTCAATTTTAATCATATTGATAGACATATCAGTCAAGAGAAATTATCAGAAATCAAAGCCTTGTATAAATTTTATCATAAACGCTTTTGGTGTTATAAAACGGCTTTCAAATATTTTAAGAGATTGAATTTAATTATAAATGTAACTTCAACAGGCTTAGTAGTTATTGGTACATTACCTGGTAGTATCACATTAAATCCTGCTATAATAGCTTCTATTTCTGGAGCTGGTTTAGTTCTAAAAACAGTAAGTGAAATTAATAATTATTGGAAGAAAATAGAAATGTCTAAATTTGCATACACAACATATGAAGAAGTATTAGTTGATTTACGGTCTTGTTTAAGAGGAAATCAATTTAACCACACTGTTTTCATCAATGAAATGAGACCGTTAGATGAAATAATCATCGATCTTTGTCCTCTTGCCGATAAATTTGAGAAACAGTATGATAAAAAATTCACTTCCGAGTAAACTTTACTAACAAACTTTACTAACAAACTCTACTTTTACGATAAACTTTACTAACAAACTTTATTCAATAACTCATTCATAGGGAAAACCCCCTTTGCATGACGTATGACTTCCTGTTTTTCTGAGAATCACGCAACAAGTCACCTTTTAATAATTTTGTTGATATCATTCTTTATCAATTCATAAACATGTTTCCACCAAGTCTCATAGACTTTTAATGTCTTCGTTGACTTCGTTACTTTAATACTCTTGTATGGAAGCTCAAGCATCCGAAATAATTGCTGGACAACAAAATTAATACTAATCATCCGTTTACGGTTATTGTTAACCTGCGATAATACTTCATTAATTAAAGCGAATATTCCCAGGATTTTCTCTCTATTTTTATTACTTATTTGTATATGATTCTGTTGTGCTATATCACTGATCACGTTTAAAATATGATATTTTCTTATATAGACACTCTTTCTCGACATTTTATATTTGTTATCATGGAAATCAATATATGGAGCTTGTAAATCATAGCCATTAACAACACCACAATTTTTACAAACATTCATTCCATTGTTATTAAACATATCTTTTTTATCACAACATGATTCAACAACTTCCGTATTTCTAACAACATCTGCTAATCGTTGGTCACAAAAGGGACAGGTTAACTCTCCTGTATTCTTAAATTCGTCATGAATTCCCAAATTACAATTCATTCTATACTGTGAAATGATATATATGAAATAAATCAGATATGAACTGCGGAAATGAAGTCAAATGAAGAATGATCCTCGCAGTTGTGAACGCAATTTAAGCAATTGCGAAAAGAAGCCTGAAAAAAAAAATTCAGGACTTCAACGAGGTTCGAACCCGTGACCTCGCGATACCGGTGCGATGCTCTACCAACTGAGCTACAAAGCCACTGACGTTGGGAGCAGGTCAATTGTAGGTTCATATGTTCCCGTGAAAGGAGTGAATGTGAAATGATATATATGAAATAAATCATATATGAACTGCGGAAATGAAGTCAAATGAAGAATGATCCTCGCAGTTGTGAACGCAATTTAAGCAATTGCGAAAAGAAGCCTGAAAAAAAAATTCAGGACTTCAACGGGGTTCGAACCCGTGACCTCGCGATACCGGTGCGATGCTCTACCAACTGAGCTACGAAGCCACTGACGTTGGGAGCAGGTCAATTGTAGGTTCATATGTTCCCGTGAAAGGAGTGAATGTGAAATGATATATATGAAATAAATCATATATGAACTGCGGAAATGAAGTCAAATGAAGAATGATCCTCGCAGTTGTGAACGCAATTTAAGCAATTGCGAAAAGAAGCCTGAAAAAAAAAAAATTCAGGACTTCAACGGGGGTTCGAACCCGTGACCTCGCGATACCGGTGCGATGCTCTACCAACTGAGCTACGAAGCCACTGACGTTGGGAGCAGGTCAATTGTAGGTTCATATGTTCCCGTGAAAGGAGTGAATGTGAAATGATATATATGAAATAAATCATATATGAACTGCGGAAATGAAGTCAAATGAAGAATGATCCTCGCAGTTGTGAACGCAATTTAAGCAATTGCGAAAAGAAGCCTGAAAAAAAAAAAAAAAAGGACTTCAACGGGGTTCGAACCCGTGACCTCGCGATACCGGTGCGATGCTCTACCAACTGAGCTACGAAGCCACTGACGTTGGGAGCAGGTCAATTGTAGGTTCATATGTTCCCGTGAAAGGAGTGAATGTGAAATGATATATATGAAATAAATCATACATGAACTGCGGAAATGAAGTCAAATGAAGAATGATCCTCGCAGTTTATTTCATATATATCATTTCACATTCACTCCTTTCACGGGAACATATGAACCTACAATTGACCTGCTTCCAACGTCAGTGTCTTCGTAGCTCAGTTGGTAGAGCATCGCACCGGTATCGCGAGGTCACGGGTTCGAACGCCGTTGAAGTCCTGAATTTTTTTTTTTCAGGCTTCTTTTCGCAATTGCTTAAATTGCGTTCACAACTGCGAGGATCATTCTTCATTTGACTTCATTTCCGCAGTTCATATATGATTTATTTCATATATATCATTTCACATTCACTCCTTTCACGGGAACATATGAGCCTACAATTGACCTGCTCCCAACGTCAGTGGCTTCGTAGCTCAGTTGGTAGAGCATCGCACCGGTATCGCGAGGTCACGGGTTCGAACCCCGTTGAAGTTCGAATTTTTTTTTCAGGCTTCTTTTCGCAATTGTTTAAATTGCGTTCACAACTGCGAGGATCATTCTTCATTTGACTTCATTCTATACTATTATATGAGATTATATTTTTAAATAAAACCGCAGTTGTGACCATATTATCAAAAAACAAAAATAGCGAACATATAAAAATCGGCTAACGCGTTAGCGATATTTCAATAGAACAAAAAATAGACAGCAGGGAAAGTCCCATAACATCATCAACTTCCTGTTTACCAGTTGATAAAAAAACTGACTTACGCGCAAGCCGAAAAATATAAAGCATATCATCGGGGAACCCCCTATTGTATGACATCATCGACTTCCTGTGTTTCCGAGAATTGTGTCACGCAAAGGATTCTATTATGTGGAATCACGCAATGGAATAAATGCAATGAAATAAACGCAAAGGATATCACGCAATGGAATAAACGCACCATTTGTTTTTATTAACATATAGTTTCATTTGATTTTTCTATATTTTTTAATCCAACAGATGGGAAGTAGTTAAGACTTGGTTTGGCATCAGATCAGTTTTGCAAAACTGATCTGGTGCCGCCAAGTCCTTAACTACTTAGAACAACACCCTCTATTTTAGGACCCTGCCTAGGACACGACTCGTGCGTGGTTATTAATCTGAGCTTTAAAAAAATAGTAGACGGATCTGAAACGAAGACGACTTCACCTTCGCATGAATATGCTAATCACGACAAAGGAAGTCACTACGTTAACAGGAACCATACCCTGTTTAGGACAGACTCGCGTTAAATTATATACCTTGTTCAGGACAAAAATGCCAAAAACCATACCCTGTCCAGCGGCACGTCCCCGTATAGGTCATAAAAGGGAGTACCCCCCGCCCTCCCCGAGCCGGGTCACGCTCATACAAAGCCTTTGAGCGGACAGCAAACTTTGTCTGAGTCACGCACCCCTTCTTTCACAAAATACTAAATAAGCTTATAACATGTGAGCCATAACATCTTTAACAAATGCATAACTGCATCCTTGACATGACCTCGGTCAAAGTGATTGTTGACATAAAGATCATGTTCTATTTCTCATTTAATTAAAATTGAAGTTTTCCAGCCTGTGTCATTCAAAATTGATTATGCTTTTAGCAGCAAATCTTATCACTGAAAGAACAATGAACGATAGAAGAAAATCACGTTTCATTAATGTTTCATGTACAATGTAATTGCTCACCTCAAATTCTCTCTTCTCACTCTTTTTGGCGTTATGTTATCATATAAATCATCCTTTTTTTTTCCCAACAGACTAGAGATCCCAACGGCAGATGTCTACCCTTGGTTATTGGAAACGGTCCCATCAGCATAATTCGTTGAAATATCAGATTGCAAATGATCAATATGATCCAACAAAATTGAGGGAATACTTTCCAAAATTCTGCATGTATTACAAAGCAGAAAGTTTTCCACTAATTTAGGCTGCTCTATCTAGTGTAGAAACTCTCTTCTCTGCAGAATCGAGACATCTCTGTTCTCGCGCTTCGCGCTTCGCGCTCGTGTCTCGCGCTACACGCTCGCGCCCCAAAACCTGCTTGAGCGCCCCCGACCGAGAAGAATGGCTCGTTTTAGGCGTATTTGTCTCATTCAATACAGGCCGTAAAAATCACTTCAGGCCGGATTCTCGCTATGTCATTCCGGCTATAATTTTTCGTACGGGTTTCACCCTTTTTAATCTATTAATACCAGCTACGAAAAGAGCGTGAAGCATTTCTCATAGACAAAGCAAAGACGTTAGAACCACTTGGAATCAACAGACGCGACGAACTAACTTTCTTATCACTAGTCAGTTTAGTTTATCACCCGTCAAACCCTTCACCAATCATATTCATTGTTTTTGTTATTCTTTAGTTTTTTCAAAACCACTTGTATAACGGTTTTACAGTTGTAATCATTTATAGTGCTAGCCCCTGAAGAAGCTTTGTTTTGCAAAGCGAAATATTGGGCACTGTTATATTCCACTTTTATTTTATTTTATTTGCTTCTGCTTCTGCTTCTGTTTTTCTGCCGTAAGGATCAGTTTGCCGTTTTTTTCCTTCACTTACTATAGAAATAGGTCAGTGTCTTTTAAAACCTCCTTAAACGCTCACAAGACAATTCACCCTTCACGCTTTCCTCCTACACCGCTATAAAGGAATACCCTTTACACAAACAACCTTTTAATCAATTTATTAGCCTACGCACATCCGAATTTACTTCTCCTACACCACATATTACCTTATCTACTCTTAAATCTCCATAACTTGCGATATAGATCGTGTTTTGATTGGTTATTTCCAAATCACTGCAGTCAGGTCATATTGGTGGGAGTTGGTGGGCGGAAGAGCCAGAACAATGGACTGTCTACAGCGCTTATTTTTTTTCCTCCCCTCGTCTCGCGCTTCGCGCTCGTGTCGCGCTTCGCGCGAAATGCTTCGCTCGCCCCGCTTGGCTCATAAAGCGCCTGTCATGCAGGCTAGGGTCTATTAAGTCACGATTTACTAAATTACGCTTTTAAACATGGATCAATCTCTGACACACAACGTCAAGGAATTATCCGCCTGCTTTACAAGAAGAACGACAAGTTAGACTGAAAAACTGGCAACCAATTTCTCTGTTAAACACAGATTATAAAATTTGTACTAAAGTAATCAAACATGCGGGATTCCTGACCGCAGTATTTTTAAAAACCTTTTTCTGGTCCGGTGTGACGGAAGGTTTTGCCGGTGTCGGACTAAGGAAAGCCTTTAGGGGAATCGGCGCTTGATAACGGGGGAAAATAACTCAAATGGCCCGGCGGTACCAATCAATGAAAAGCAATAATCAATATAATCAATAACAATCAATAATAATCAATACCAATTAATTGATTGGTATTGGAAATCAATAAAAATCAATGCCTTGGAGTTGAGTGAGTATCGATTTTCATTGATTATCATTGATTTCTATTGATTAATATTTATTTTCATTGAAAACTAAAATCTCCGTTTTCGATTCTAATAAACGCCCTAATAAAGCGTAATTGTTCTGATTTGTGACAAAACACGCCGGGCTATTTGTCTCAAGAATTGCGCACTTCAGTATAAACTTTTGAATGCCTTAAGTGAGGGAGCTGAAACTTTGCAAGACGACAGACATTTGAATTCCAAACAATCGTATGTTTTTTGTTTTTTCAATTTTAACCGTTTTTGGCGGGAAAATGACGTCACAAGGGTAATACGAAAATTATTTTTTCTCGTTATGGCAAAATTAGTCAGTGATTTTGAAAGAACACGTTAAGACAAATTCAAATGTGAAAAAATTATCGAAAAACCTCAAATGGTTAAAAAGTTATGGCATTTTAAAAGTTCCTATTGTTTCTAAAAATAGTAACAAAATGGCGGGAAATTCAAAATTGAGATCTCTGTATCTTTTTAACCAATTGAGGTTTTTCGATAATTTTTTCACATTTGAAATTGTCTTAACGTGTTCTTTCAAAATCACTGACTAATTTTGCCATAACGAGAAAAAAATAATTTTCGTATTACCCTTGTGACGTCATTTTCCCGCCAAAAACGGCTAAAATTGAGAAAACAAAAAACATACGATTGTTTGGAATTCAAATGTCTGTCGTCTTGCAAAGTTTCAGCTCTCTCACTTAAGGCATTCAAAAGTTTATACTGAAGTGCGCAATTCTTGAGACAAATAGCCCGGCGTGAAAGTTCGCTTTTGTAAAAAGAATAAATAAATTTTTAATACAACAACAAAATTAACTGAACAACAACATTTTATTACCTATTTAATTGTATATCGATCCGGCACGCAGACAGACACGATTTAGTGTTCGTATTATAGAGGGAGTTACATTTTTAGCACCGTGAAGTTATATTTGCCGGGATAACAGGATGTCTGTCATAGCGAAGTGTCCGCAAGGCGGACAGAGAAAGAACCCGGGGAAAGAACGGAACGAGAACGAGAACGGCAGAGATGGTCAAGGTAGCTGCCGTTTTTAACGCGAGAAGACCTGCTTTCACATATTTTGTAACGGCAAATGGCAGAGTCGGCAAGTTTACATTTTCCCGTTTGCGGCACACGCGATGGTTTTTAATGGGTTTATAACTACCTCATTAGAGAGATTAAGCATTGCGTAATTTTTACCCGTGAACGGCAGGGATAGTCACGGCAGCCGCCGTATTTGCACGCGACGAGTCCTGCTTTTATACACTATAGGACGGCACTATAGGACTATAGGACGGCAAATGGCATATGACAAGCTTACATTTCCTGTTTGCGTTATACGCGAAGTTTAATAGAGAGATTAAGCATCGCGTTTCCGGCATACGGCAAACGGGAAGCATCAGCTTGTCGTATGCCGTTTTACAGAGAATGAGAGAGATAAACCATCGCGTATACTGCAATGTAAGTTTGTTATCTGCCTTTTGCCGTCGCACAGTATATGAAAGCGGGTCTCGTCGCGTAGAAAACGGCGGCTGCCTCGACCATCCTTGCCGTTCGCGGATAGAAATTACGCAATGCTTAATCTCTCTAATCTCTCTAATTCTCTGCAAACGACAAGTTGACGTTTGCTATTTGTCCTAAGTTTATTTAAATTCTTAAACACTCTAGCTAGTCAATGCAGTCTAGTAAAAGATAAACGTTTCTCAAACATACCTTACATGCATCGTTTGACAGCACAACATTAAAACTTAACAAGTAGTAAAATAAGCATTTACGTTTTCAATCTGGAAAAAAATGCTGTCCTTCACATAGAAAGGCTTTGATTTTATCACTTAATGAATTCAGTTCTATGCAACTTGAACGTGCGAAAATTGACCAACATTTACCAGTGCAACTGAAAGAGAAGATAAAATAAGAGAGAGGTGGCCAAGCTGCCCCCGATCATTCAGAACTTTGAACGCGTTTCCGCGTTCTCCCCTCTTCTTACTAACGGAAAACATTTCTCCTTCGTTCACGTGAAAAGGACACAGGTGGCATCCTTTTACGACACAGAATATGGCTATTGCGACCTCTAATTGCTTTGACATCTTCCGTTGAGGCCGCCGGGGAATCAATGTAACAGTCGCCAAATCTGATCTCAAATGCCTTGAAACGCGGGTTTTTACATTGCACGATCAGTTATTGATTATCTATAAAAATCAATAATATTCAATAGCAATTAAGGAGTCTGGGTGAGTGAGTATCGATTTTTATTGATTGGTTGAACCAATCAATATCAATCAATGGATTATTATTGATTATTATTGATTGTATTGATTGGCAATCAATGATTGATTTTCATTGATTGGTACCGCCGGGAAATGGGCAACTCGCTTGCAAAGGAGAGCCGTCTCTCTCGGTAGGTACGGGATCAAACCACGAACTGGTACGCAACAGGAAGGCGATCAAGAAACCTGACTTGCGGTTCCAACAGCGTTTATTCCTGACTTGTGACTTTACGATGTAATCCAACGATGTAATCAAATGATGTAATCCAACTAACAATTGCAAACTAGGTTCTTATATACGTATTAAAGGTACAATTGTTCAACACAAAGGAACATAATGAAAGTGTCAAGCGAAATTCTTTGAGCTCAGCAAAAGTAAATTTCAAAATATATTTTTAACCCAAGTGTCCATTGTTCATAAAACTATTTTTAAAAGTAATCTACATTTGAAAACCCTAAAAGAAAGAAGTAGCAGAAAAGCCAAGTCAGCAAGCGGCTTTTTAAGCACGTAATGGTGTCGTATCAATAGATTTGCAAGGTCGGCAAATAACTTGTACGGCACGTACTAGCGATGTACCATTATCGAGTTATTCACCTACAACAAAAGCTACTAAATTTAACTTCGATGAGTCAGCTAAACTATTCATACTGAAAAAACAAAATGACACCATTACTTGCCAAGTCGTTGATTAGTTAAATAAAACTGAAAAAACACCGTGAGTGCCGGACGAGACTAATTTAGAACAGTAATAACTATTGTGTGTACAGCTTGATACGTGAAAAATCAGCTAGACATGATAAATTTACTAACAAGGTGTGAACTTGAATCGTGGAACGAACCTAATTATTAAAGAACGATAAATTAACTCAAGGTAAACTATTGTTCAGCACGACCTGGTACAGTAATTGAATGCTTTTCTAAGAGGTTAAAACAATTAAGTTTGATTGTCAAAAACAAAACCCTGTTGATTTTTAGAAGATTAAATTTCGATGAATAGCACAAAAGCTTATAATAAAAGCGAATTTCGTACTAAGCAAAACCTTTCACAGCTGAATGCGGAGTAAACCAAGCTGAATTGATCCATAGGAACACTTTTTAACAGTGAACTCTCATAACTCATAACTCTCATATAACAGTGAACTCTCATAACTCCGACGCGACCGACACAACAGTCATTTGTATTCCCGATTCAACTCCAGACATATCCTCAAAAGAACCAGAGACTGTTATCATAATACTGTTACGTTTTTACAACAACGTACAATAATTCACTCACTAGTTTTCTCGTTGTTTATGTTCATATTGGCGCCAGAACAGCAACCATAACTATAGGAATTATACAAACCTCCGGTCAGGAAGTAAAATTGCAGTTTAATACCGATGCTTGGATTTTATTTATACTTGACCAGAAATCCGCAAACATTTCCTTCCAGCAGAAATTTTAGCTGTCTCCGGAACCCGCAAAAATTTCCTCCCGCAAAACAAATTCAGTCGGACAAATCAACAAAACTATGACGTCTTTCCCATACTATTGCACAATCAAACCGTAATAGCAATGAATAGAAAAAAACGCTAAGTTCATGCTATTTTGCTCTGCCATACCGCTCATATTAAAACACAAACTTTCCTGTCCCATTTAACTTTCTTAAAACGTCTCCATTAGTAAAATACACCGTGAAATTCTCAAACTACGTTTCCCGAGAAAACGCATTTGACCTATTTTTACCCTTTTACAGTTTACGACAAATGATTGAAACTGATAGGTAACGTGAGATATCGAAATTTAAGAAGGACTAATACCTTTGCGATAACGTAATGTGAGATATGACAAGTTCATGACAAGTTCTGACATCCCAATACCCTAGGGAAATTAACAAAAGGTCCGGGGGTGCTCCCCAAAAATTTTAGGTGCAGTATGTGACGCCCTTCTTGAAATCCTAACCGGTTTAACCAACCATATCTTCAATGCCCTAATATAGCTTCTATAAAGAAGAAGGAAGAAACCACCCCCGGACAAAAGTCCACAAAATTTTGTTAACAACTTTTGTCCCTTTTTTCGTGACTGACTCCGAAATCTTGCTTAATGCGCATGCGCATTAACGAGATAAAAACATAGAAAACAACTACTGGGTTATGGCAGGGTGACCACAACAGCTGCCGCCAATTACTGTGGGCCCAAGATTAACAAAATTCTAAACACTCGAATAAAATGATAAAATATAGTAACTAATAACAACACGAAATAGGCTCAGAAAAGTTGCGTGGCGTATTACATTTTAAACAGACAGATTTCCAGGTTCTAGGGTCCTCAATATCGAATCGCGAGATAAGTGCGTCTTTGTAATATGAGGAGAGCAAAGATTTAAATTGGTTTAGAGTTAAATGTTCATACCTTTACTGCAGAGGGAGAGCGTTCCAGATTCTAGAAGTTCTTACAAAAAAGAGTGCTGATAAGTAGAAGTGCGGCATTTCTTTGGTCTAAAAGATTTTGCATTGCTAGCGCTTGCTCTAGTGACCCTTATAGGAACAATGCGTTCAGGGAGTACGTCATGTGATACACAAACAATACCATTAGTGGCCTTAAGGAAAAAGACCAAGTCCAAAAACTCATGCCAATAACAGATAGGTAGAATATCAATTGACAAGAGCCTGTCTCTATAGCTTTCCTCACATAGGAAGGGTAAATCTAAGATAAACTTTGAGGCGCGTCGCTGGACTTACATTTCAATAAGCTCCTGGTCTCGGGTTACCATTCCCTTCGCAACTTTCTTACAGTGAGAAGATCCGATACCTTTCTAAAAAAGAAGTTTCAGAAGAAAGAGCAGTACTTTTGAATTCCGTCAATGGGGAGGCCTTCTTCCCTCTGAAAAACTGGCTGGAAGACATGACAATTTATTTTTGAAACACCTCATTGGGGACAGAGACACGTTTAAGCCGTTGTTGTTTTGTTTGGGCTATTGCTGTTTCGCACCAGACTTATTATCCCACTGGATAATACTTTTACAAACTTGGGCGCCACAAAAAGCGGAGAAGAGAGCCAGACAGTTGGATTTCATCCTAAACGATCAGGATAGAAAAAAGAACACCTGGTTGTATTTCGACCTCGATTACAAGAATCTGTTGTGCCTCACACTGTAAAAATTGACTAGTTAAAATAACCAATTAAAATTGTTGCCAAATGCATCTGAGAGAACCCATTTTTTTTAGTCACTTTGACCCGTTTTAAATGGTTTAAAATGACTGATTTCTTTTGGTTTGAAATAACTTATTATTATGAGTTAAAATAACTATTGATTGGTTATTTTGACTTTTGTTTTTAGTTGTTATGACTTCAATATTTATGTTGATTTAACTATTGATAATAGTAGTTTTAACTAGTTTATTTTTAGTTAGAATAACCAATATCATTGGTTAAATTAACTTAATTCATTTGGTTGCTAACCATTGAAATTTGTTAATTTAACTATTTAAAAAAGTACCCGGGGTGCATCTGAGACAACCCATTTTTTTTAGTTACTTTTTGGTATTTTGACTAAAAAAAATGGGTTAAAGAAAACTGTTATTTTAACCTCAAAATGATAAAGTAGATTTAACCCCTTCAGAAAGTTAAAACAACACTTTAAAATGGATCATATTGACAAACAGTTTTGGTTATGTCTTTATTAAACTTACTGTCAAATGTACAATTCTATGGAGTAACTTCACAATGAAAATGTTTTTTTTTTTCAGAAAACTTTTCTTTCTATTTCATTTGCTTATATTCATATAAACTATAAAGGAGATATATTTTACTGTTTGCATGAATGCATACTTGACTGAAAAACAAAATGTTTCACAATTTCATTTTGTTGGCTATCATATATGGTGACTTTCTTAGCTCTCTTTCACTTATATTCGCCCGTTCGTTGCCGGTCGATCCTCATGCATGATGTCTCGATTTGAACCATCTTGATATAAGGATGTCACGCTCTTTGCCGCGGAACTCCTTAAACCTGCATGATAGTAATAAAACCTACGTATATAAGTGCTTTTTCCTTGGCTTACAAATTACACATTTTAGGAAAAGCTGTTTTAACAAACGACTAACGGTTAATTAAGAACACAACAACGAAAAACGACAATATCTGTAGTTTAGATCACTTTAGTAGCCAGGTAAAGTTATGAAAGAAATGGTGCTAAACTTTCCAATTAGCACTCTAAATGATGATTTGGACTAAATAAGGTTCTTTCGAAATGTTAGCCAATAAACGAAGAAGTATCAACTTCTATTAATCAGCAGTGAGCCCAAGCAAGGCTGCCATTACAGACAACCTCAGCAAGGAAATTGCCAGGAGGCAAGCACATGTCTTGCCTTGACAAAACTGCGGCCCACAATAAACTGACAGAAGTGAACTTTCCTTTGCTGGCCATTAATAAACATAATCTGCACAATGAAAAGTAACTTACAACTATTTTATTATTTAAATTGCACGAGTTAGACAGGTAAGTTCGGGTGAAAAGGACCGTTTTTTCCGCTCTAATGTTTTTCTTTTTTGTGATGCCATAAAATTTGGTCTACTTACAGTTTGTACAGTAGCAGCGAGTGTTTGCTTCAGTTCTGAAAAAAGAAACAATTAGCAAATTTCCCAATTCTTTATTTTCCTCCTACTCAATGGAAACGACGTGTCTGACAGAATTGTTTTAGCGAGGACCTTAAACAAACAATCTTATATTTATTATCTTCTTATGTATCATTTATTATTGACCTGAGTTTTAAAACTCGATTTGAATTAAAGTTACCTTATCTTCAAAAATACGAGTACAAAAGCAAACTAGAAATCTCGTTAAAGCAATACACAAATCATAATGATCAGAGAACGTTTTACTAAACTCAGCTCTGTCGCAAAAGTAATATTTGTAAACTGTGACTGAGACAATTGTTGACTAAGTCAGTTGTATTAGCTTTCAATTGATATCTGATCCATTTTTGTCAAAAGGAGAAGTGTCAACTTCTATTAAGCAGGATGAACCCAAGCAAGGCTGTCATTACAGACAACCTCGGCAAGGAAATTGCCAGTAGGCAAGCACATGTCTTGCTTTGACAAAACTACGGCCCCGAGCTTACAGAAGTGAACTTTCCTTTACTGTTGTCAGTTAAATTTCAGTTTATTATTCAATCAGTGGTTAATACTTAGAATTTTATGGAAATCGGTTTTAAATGACAGACAGCTCATTTACCGATTTCCACAACAAGCGAACTGATAACGCATGGCATATGCGTGATAGTCTTAAACAAAGACGATTCATGTCGGTTTAATTTACGCGGGCAACGCTTTATCATTCAAATAAAAACGCAAAACTGTACTGATATGTCGCACATAAAATGGTCGGTTTTATTGGAAACATGCTCATATTTGGTCTGGTTAGAGATGCACACACAAAAAGATATTTGGTACGGACATCGCGTGGCATGAAAGTTTTGGCGGGAAGATTCTATTTCAACGGCATCTTGAAAGACCCTTGAAATAGAATTGAAGTCGTTGCATATAAAATAATGATTCTGCGAATGATAATAGCTCCGTCTTGTGATGTTTGAAACGTGAAATTGAGATAGTTGAAAGAAGGGTTTGTGCTACTTTTATAGTTACATGTATTTTATTAGCGGCACTTACCTGTTACTACGCCGACCGCGACCATCATTGGCTAACAACATGAAGGTCCGTTCTAGGCCACAGTGGATTTCAGTTCTAGATTTTCTTCAGCTTTCTGACGAATTCGGCCAGGCGTGTTTAGTCGTACTTGCCGTGAAAGAAAAAACTGAAACAAGAAGAAACGAAAAACATAATCTTGCACAAAAGACCAAGCCAAACAGCGGCATTTGTAAACCCTTGTTCGATCCATTTCTCGTTTCTCCACTCTAAAATAAGAAATTCAAAAAAGCAACTGACAAGAGAGTCACAGTTCAAAGTCGCACTTACTCTTATATGAATTTTCCATGGCTCTGAATTCCATGTGCGACTGAAACAGCAAAGTTCTTGGCTAGATCATTTCAAAACGAACCATTCCGGCCCGCGCGCTGTGTTGAACTGAATTGAATTGAATGGAGCTATTGTTTTATGTCAACTTCTATCAGACCGCGAAAATGTCACCACTATTGTATAGGCGGATTCCTTGCATACTGCGATAACCGTGTTTGACAAACTGCCAGCTCAAATATAAAGTAAACAAATATATAAATTCCTTGATAAAAAGTTTTTAATCCCAAAGGAAGTGTGACTTGAAATAAAACAGTCAGTACATCAAGCAATCCCACGACAGACATTACCAGTAATCATGATTCTCTGAATCAAGAATTAGTTTTAATTCGTATAAATTTAAATCAATCGCTGTAACAATTATAGTCATATTACCCCGAATTGGTTAATATATATATAAACTTTGACGAATTAGTTAATTTTGCTCTGACCTAGAATTATAGTTAATAAAATGCAGTATCAAGATGTGTTTACGTGACTCGTTATCGAATCAAAGCGCTTTTACAGAACACCTTTATTTTAAGACTAATTGTTTTAGTCTACTTTGTCTTGAGTAGAGGGTTGTTAGAAATTTTTACAATGGTGTTTTTTAAATAGTTGTTTCAACCACGTAATAATAGTTTGACATATGGCATCAGCTGTTACTGAAATAATAAAGTCTAACTGACTGAAACTAATACAGTACGTCAAAGCAACTATTCATTCAAGATTATTCTGACCTTTTTTCTTTAGTTAATATTTTCGTCTCTTAAGAATGGTCAAAATGACCATTGTAACTGATTGTAACTAATACAGTAAGTCAAAACAACTACTCATTCAAGGTTATTCTGACCTTTTTTCTTAAGTTAATATTTTCGCCTCCTAATATATTATAACTGATTGTAATTAATACAGTAAGTCAAAACAACTATTAATTCCAGGTTATTCTGACCTTTTTTCTTTAGTTAATATTTTCGCCTCTCAAGGATGGTCAAAATGACCATTCTTATTAGTCACGAACAATCATATTGGTTATTTTAACTAGTCCATTTTTATGACTTATACTAGGAGTAATCGGAGATTAGGGTAGTAAGTTCGGCGGTTGAAAGGGGGATTTTGTTTTTTGGTTATTGGGATAGATGAATATGTCTATGGCATATTGTCAAATTAAGGGTTATTGTGTACAGTGAAACCTGTATTTACTCTGTGTATGAAGACGGTAGGGAAAGTTTGGTAGCAGAAAAACAAATTAAATCCTTTGAAGTTTGTTGTAGTTGTCGGTAAAGAAAAGTGCTTGGCGGTCCCTTGGGAAAAGTGGAAAAAGTGCACCAAATTTGCATATGTCAAAACGGTAATTTGAAACCTGAAAAACACGCTGGCGAAAGCGAAATTCGCAAGTATTTATTTAAAACAGACTATGCGCTTCTACAAATTCTCCGTTTTTTTTTGTAGTTTCGCTCGCCAAATTAAGATTAAGCTTTTCCAAACTCTCAGCCTTCATTTCCAAGTTTTCCACCACGCTAAAAAATCACAGAAAGTTGGAGTGTCTCCGGGAATAAATAAGCCGCGTTTGGTTTCGCGAGCGTTCCATCGATCCATCCGCATAATCTCCATCAAAGTGAGAAAAACATTCGTCGCTTGATTCTTGCTCGTTTCCTGGCTTGAATCTCGCTCGTGTCCGGCCATAAATTTTCGAACGGGATGGCTTGAATATGGTTCGATTCAAGCACAGTCAAGCCATCCGAATGTCACGGCGGTGCATATGTCTCCTATTCTTGCTCAATTTTCGTTTGTTTGTCTCGTTCGTGTCAGCCGAATCATCGCCATGATTTGATTCTCGCTGATTAGCATATTTTATATGTTTTAGGACACACTAAGCGTGTTGTGAGCATGTAGCTCGGTGAAAACTGCTAAAAAGCTTCGAAAGCAGAAGGACGCACGAAAAGCACATGGAAATACACAATGTGAGCAAGGATGAGATAAATGACCGTCAGCAATCTCGCCACGTGAGTTAGTTCGTCAAAGTGAGGCAAAACGTAAGCAAGTGCCTCAAAGCGAGGCAAATGTGTGTTGACGACGACGACGAACCAAAGCAATCTCGAAAAAACCTCCCTTATCAGTTGCACAGGACACCCAATAATGCACAAATATCCCAACACAAATTAGGAGTTGCGTTCTCGTACCTCGAACGCAATAAATGGTAAAAATAACCTTTTATAAAAGTTATGTTAACTGTTTTCTTTTGTTGACAATTTTGACTATTAAGAATGGTTAAAATGACCATTATTTTTAGTTACGACTAATTAAAATAGTTATTTTAACTAGTCCATTTTTACAGTGCAACGGCCTGTCGAAACAGTGGGATGACAGTTAGGTAGAGTGTGCGTCTTGCGAAATCATACATATAAATAACGTAGTCAAACAAGGGATCAATCATTGTGAGTGGGTGGCAACACCTACGAAACAAGTTTGTATTAAACTTATGGTCATCAAAGTTGAGTGATATAAATATATATATATATATATATATATATATATATATATATATATATATATATATATATATATATATATATACATATATAAGTTGCCCTGATGAAGTCTTTTATAATAAAGACGAAATATCGGCAAAGTCGAATTTTCCAGTTTGTGATTGTTTTATAAGTTTGTCTGGATTTAATATCACGACAAGGATATAATTTTTGTTAGCTCCATTTTCTTCTTGCTAATTGATCATCCTTGCCTGGACACATAATCAGAATTTAAACTGCATCCGGTACAAAAGTATTCAATGAAAAAATCTCAAAAACAAAACACGATAAAGCGTGTAAATGGAACCGGCGTAAAATAATTATCCTGAACAACAAACCTATAAGTTTAAGCCTTGCTTTTTAATTCCACTGTGAAAATCCGTCTTATTTATAAGTTATCTTAGGATTTGTAGGAACATTTATAAACTTCAGTTCAGTGAATATCAATCGAAAATTCCTCAGTTTGAAAGCCATTGTTTTCTCTTTGGGATCCATAATTTTTTAGCTTTCCACTAGTAGCTAAACCTTCAGTTCAATGAACTTCACAAAGTACATATCGAGGTTGTTTTGATTGTCATTGATCGCTGCATGCAAGCCTTTCCAAGCCAATGTTAAATGAAAATATATTCCTGTTGTTGATATCAGTTTTAAAATATTAAAGCTTAGTGTTCTTTTGTCGTTAAGCCGTTTTTTGTTTGCGTGCGTGGGAATTTTTTTTTATTTTGTAGGTTTGAGCAGCAACTTATCGTTTACAAGAAACATATCTTCCCTTCTCATCTTCTAACAGACCACAATATGCAATAAGACTAAACGGGCTCGAGTTGTGAAATTCTTGAGTTTACCGGCACAATAGTTAATAGGTCTTTGGCCAATCAGAACGCGCGTAGTATCTCAGTTATTTTATAAATATATATAAAGTGTAGAACTGGATATTCGTAAAACAGTGCTCAATACATTAATGCAGAGCGAAGTATATGTTTATGGAGGAAAGAAACAAATAAACTAGTAGTAGTAGGTCAGCATTTTACTCCTTGTTACTGCGTTTCCTTTGCGTTCCCTATGCGTTCCCTTTGCGTCCCCCTCATTAGCTATGCTTAATCATGACGTCATTACCTATACCTTTTGTCTTGTTGTATACTAATTTGGATTTCCTGCATATGTAATAGACTACCTATACCTATACTATACCTATTCCTTTTGTGTTATTCTGAAACAATCGAAACAATAGACCGGCCCAAACTTGCCCGCTCTATTCCAACTCACTTCAAAACAAAAAAAACAACTGACACAGATATCCTTTACAGAGATAGATCAAAACAACTTATCTTTACCACTAGACCATCAAAGCTGTGCGGGATATTATAACCGAATAAAACTAATTAGAGGTTTCCGAAACATTCAAGTTTAGAAGCAATAAAATTTCACAGGATAAAAAACCGCTTATTCGTATTTACCGCCGTTTTAGCCGCTACATCGCTAGACTCTATATCGATTTTCCGTATCGCAGCCATCACCCAATTTAAGTTTTATAACTTTACCGGTAGCTTCAACGTTCAAACTTTTAATTATGCGAACTTTCTCTGAACTAAATTTGCATGAAAAATTAGCACCTCGGAAAAATAAACAAAGCAACCAATTACATGCGTTACTAAAACAATAAACCCACACTCTGTTTAAGTAAAATATATATTTAATAATAACAAAACGCAATAAGGTTTCATCAAATCATTATGTCAACAAAAGCTGTTTTATTTAGAACAACTGAAATCCATATTCTACACAAATGAAAAGGAAACAAAGAACAAAATATATTAGAATGAAATTACTTTACGGACGCAGCGCGAATTCACTCTGAGGTCGTATTGCAGCCCTAAAGCTTTGTTGGCTTCTTTCGGAAGCGAAGGTTTCCTCTGAAAACGATTTTACGTGTCGCCGTGTTCGTAAATCCACATTGTTTTATCGTTTGAATGTCTTAATTTAACTGGAGAACTCGGACGGGGGTTGTAAGGACTTTGGGAACTGGTATATTTCTATAACGCCGCGTTTTTCATCCAAGAAATTTTTATTCGATGCTGTTTTCGCAAATCCTTGATCAAATATATTAAAAGTAACTAGATATCCGTGTTTTCTGTTCTACCCAGGAGGGGTACAGGAGGGGTACAGGAAGGGTACAGGAGGGGTACAGGAGGGGTACAGGAGGGGTACAGGAAGGGTACAGAAAGGGTACAGGAGGGGTACAGAAAGGGTACAGGAGGGATACAGGAGTTTTTACTACCACCACCACCACAATTCTCCTCCACCACCACCACCACAATTTTATTGTTTTCACCACCACCACCACCACCACCACCACCACCATCACAATTCTCCTCCACCACCACAATTTTATTGTTTTCACCACCACAATTTTATTGTTTTCACCACCACCACCACCACCACTACAATTCTCCACCACCACCACCACCACAATTTTATTGGTTTCACCACCACCACCACCACCACCACCACCACAATTTTTTTGTTTTCACCACCACAATTTTATTGTTTTCACCACCACCACCACAATTCTCCTCCACCACCACCACCACAATTCTCCACCACCACCGCCACCACCACCGCCACCACCACCGCCACCACCACCACCACCACCACCACAATTTGTGGCGTTGGTGGTGAAAACAATAGAATTGTGGTGGTGGTGGTGGTGGTGAATTGTTGTGGTGGTGGTGGAGGAGAATTGTAGTGGTGGTGGTGAAAACAATAGAATTGTGGTGGTGGTGGTGGAGGAGAATTGCATATTGTATTATATATATATATATATATATATATATATATATATATATATATATATATATATATATAGTTAAAGTGAGAACAGAAATTTTCACAACAAAGATTATGAGTGAAAAAGTGCCTCAGCCGGGAGTTGAACCCCGGTATCCTGATAACCGGACAGATGCCTTAACCACTAGGCCACTGAGACAACCACACTTACACAAACACATACAACGCATTTGTGGCTTCACAGTGGAAAGCTCTTGGGAGACATTTACACAAATTCTGCAATTAGGATCGCGTCACTTTACCCAGTCGTTCAGCGATTCACAGTCCACTCCCCAAGGAAATCAAATTAAATTGGTGTGGCAAGGGAGATATGGCCAACTAATTGCCTCATAATCTTTGGATCACCAACCCATTCTCATTAGGAAGGCGATTCGCAGCGATTTCTGAAATATATACGTAGATAGTTAAAGTGAGAACAGAAATTTTCACAACAAAGATTATGAGTGAAAAGTGCCTCAGCCGGGAGTTCAACCCGGGTCTCCTCATAACCGGACAGATGCCTTAACCACTAGGCCACTGAGGCAACCACACTTACACAAACACATACAAAGCATTTGTGGCTTCATAGTGGAAAGCTCTTGGGAGACATTTACACAAATTCTGCAATCAGGATCATAAATAAACATAGATATAAAAGAATAAATAAATTGGCCGCCATTATGAAAAAGGTCTATAGTTGACCATTTCCTCAACCTCGACCCTAGGGTCTTCCCCGATCTCTGGACAAGGCTGTCAAAATATGAAAAATATTCTGGCGTCAGTTTTGTCGCGTAAAGTTAGATGCCAGAAATCAAACACGGCTAGCAATCGCTGGAAATAAAAAATCGCTGGAAAACAGTGCTATTTCATAGTGTGTCACATGACAAAATAAGTCTCTGATTCTTGGCGTATTTTCGCAGCCGTGTCCAGGTGTTTCTGCGCCCGCCCCGCCATTTTGAAATCAAAGTTGTTATTTCCCTGTGGGATGACATTTATAAACGTCATAGTGACATGTGCAATGTAGTCAAGGTACATATCAAATGCATCTGTCAAAAATGCCTCCGGGTGCATTAAAAAGGGCGGGTTTTTTCGCGTAGGGGCTCATTCAAAAGCTATTTGAGGGGGAATCCACACGGAAAGCGGCTGACGCATCAGACTAGGTATAAACCAAGCGTAGAAAAGTACCAGTGCTACTTTCCTGTATTCTTCTAGTAACCGAGTTTCCGGCTCTCGATATGACTCGATATGATGGGACCTTCTTACAGATAATTGACCGCAAATTCTTGAGCGTCTATCTCGAGTGCCGATCAACTAATTTCCGGAGTCAAAGCTACGATTTTGTAAATTCACGATTCTATAATTTCACGAAGATTTGTGATGCCAGGGGTAAAAGTTATAACCGGAATGCTAACGAGAGCATTATTTTCAGGCAATTTTCGGGGTGACACTTTAATAGAAAATACAACAGAAGTCAGAATACATTTGTATGAAGCCGTTCGGGTGTAAAAAGGGTGGATGTGGCGGGGTGGGGGGGGGGGGGGGGGGGGGTGGAGAAGAGGGGCAGTCCCGACTATTTTAACACGTATGATGCCATCATCTGTCGTCTTTACTGACTTTAATTAAGTATTTGGGCAACCCTTCCACTCCGCTTGAAAACAAGACCAGTATCTTGGGAAACAAATCCAATACCGGCGTAAGCTCTTTCGGCAAGACCAATTATAAGTTGTATAGCCGGTCTTACAGTGTAGGTAGAAAAAGGCAAACGTAAGTGATTACCGCATACGGAATGGGCATTGTTTAGACGTCACATTGCCCTAGACCAAGCATGTTTACAATCGAGCCACGATGCTTGGACTGCGATAAAAAAAACAGTTTATAGTCCGCCATTTGTAAAGTGTGATTAACGCATTGAAGGAATCGTTTTTCCGTTCCTCCAGTTTGGGCCTGCCATTTTGTCGACGGGATCGTAGGGAAACATGGGTGGTAAAAGGCGGGAAATGCCCGTGCCCGGGAACGGTGGCCTAGATTTTACCGGCCTGAATGGGCGCTTTTTTTTTACATGCCGCTTTTGGTGTAATACTGGCTTGCTATTCCCGTGTGCCAGAATTCGCCATATGATTTAATAAGTGGGGCTACGCTTGGCGTACACCAGTATGTTTGTCCAAATCAAAAAGGGCAACCTTGGTTAGATTTTTGTGCATCGGCGTACGGCAATAATTTTGTCGGGCGTGCTGAACTTTATTTGCCCGAATGAAACTCGTGACGTCACATTTATTTGTCATAATGATAATGATTCTAGAACCAGACCTTCCAACCCTCATCACATGCAAATGTGGAGGTTTTGAAAAAAAAAGTCCAGAAAAACCTGGAGATTGGTACCTCAAACCTGGAGATTTCAAAATATGCAATATGCGTCAAATTAAAAAAAAAAAACAGATTATTTGTTTGAGTGTTTTTTTTTTACCTTTTTAGTGCCCCTGTTGTATTCTTTTGCTGCTTTTTTTGAAATTTGTGCTCGATAGCTAAGCTTTCCCAGAGACCTTAGCGCACCGATGTTTCACTGTAATGAGGCTGACATTGTACCCAGGTTTCTCTCACAAATAAGTTTGATTAATTCGGCTGTTATGAAAAACAGATTATTCGATATTCCTTCGGAATTTTTTGGCAATTTCAAGGTTTTCTGGTTCACCGTGATGAGATTTAGAGACAAAACCGTGAGACCGTGAGATGGTATCCCAAACCGTGAGTCTCACGGTCAAAGCGTGAGAGTTGGAAGGACTGTAGAACTCGCTGACATTTTACTTTTCCACCGCTGTGAACGATCCGAGAATGAGCTTCTACATCTCGCATTCTTCGCACTTCACACGGTACCGATAAGATCAGATCTTTTATGAGACTTCAAAGAAGACATACTATTTTAATCGACCGCGACCAGATACCAACCACGCATACACGATGGTCGCCAAATGTTATACTTAAGGCACGTTTGTTTTTTGGGACATATTCTGGTCATTCTGAAATCAGAATGCGCTAACAAAACTATGCTGTTTACATTCTCACACACGAACATTCTTCCAGCTACACATAGTCAAAGTAGCTTCTTCTTTCCATATTTTACGAGAGGAATAGGTGCAATAGTTTGAAGTTTTCTGTTTTTGGAATGGGCAGAATACGTAGAAAAGAAACGCGCCATTAGTTTCAATCCCTACGCGGTCTACATTATCATTCCCACCCGGCTTGGCGGACCACAACGCAAATTTGTCGTCCTATGCCTGCTCACGTGGTGAGCATCTAAGGCCCAGTTCAAACGTCGAACTTCACATGTGCCAAACCTAATGCAAATTAGCAAGAACAATAGATTTTGCTCATTTGCATTAGGTTCGGCACATGTGAAGTTCGACGTTTGAACCGGACCTAATGGAGCTATCGCATGAATGACATGATTGATGCAGTATTGAGCTCGGTTAGAAAGTTAAGTGAGTAATGTGAGTTACGAAATAAAAACAAACCGATAAATTAAGACCTTGAATCACAAAATAATTCAGTAATTTTACTGTGTCTGTGGTGCCCGAATAGTCGCCCAGTTTTGCCCGAATAATACTATACTTTATACGACTGGGGGGGCTGCAGCCCCCCAGCCCCTCCCCCTCGTACGCCTATGTTTTTGAGTGACAAACGGATAGAGTCGAGGAGGCTTTCTATTAAGTCGGTGCATTGCAGTGAATCAAAGAGCTCGGAAATACCTCTTGAATCGGCACACATTTCTGAACGCGACAGAAAACGATCATCGTGCTTCTTCAGGGATGTAAATAATAGGCGGAAGGCGGAAAAAATAACCGCCTAAAGACTGAGTTTTCTTGATATTTTCCGCCTCGAAAACTGTCTGCTTAACTTTTTCTCTTTTTTTTTACCAAAATGTTCCGCCAGTGATGAAGAAAAGTCCACCTGTTGGATATCTTAGCTACATCCCTGTTCTTTAATATTGAGAGCCTTTTTGCCATTAGATATTCTTTCATTTTTTTTAACCTACATCCGGCGGTCATGCAATTGCGCTTTTTTTGCATTCCTTATTAAAGGTTAACAGTCCAACCATCCTTCTTTTTTGCAGTAATGAATGGTATCTTGAGATCTGTTTCCCTTTATTTGCCAGTTTCCAAATAGAATAACGGTTGTAATCATATTTGTTACATGGTGTGACACGCCGAATTCGTGCAAATTGCACTGGCAAAGGTCACGCACTGTCGATTTCAAAGATAAACTGATTTATCATCAAGTTTCAATAACTAAACCACAAAATGCTTTTGGACAGTATATCCGTGTTTTTTAGAATGTTTAAAAGAAAAAAATCAAACTAAGTTAGAAATGTTTCTTGTCACCGGACTAACTTCTCAGGTAGTTTAAGGCCTGGGTCATGGGCTTTGACCAGGAAAAAACGGTTTATTCGTAATAACTTTTACAAACGGAATGGAACTGACTCGAAATCTGGCACATAGAAAGATATTATCGTCCTTAACATTTCTAAGTATAATAAGCTTTGGCATAGGTCACGTGACATGTCAAGTGGCCATTTTTCTTAAAATAGCAAATATTTGACGAGTTGGTGACGGGTTTAAGAGAAAACATCAAATAAAAACGTTTTTCTGATGCAGATTAAATATCTCCGGCCCTTCACGTTTGGAATGAGTGTCCATTAATCTCTAAAAAAAATATGAGGACAAAGGTCATTTTTCAGTCCAAAATTCAACCTATAATTATTTATAACTGTAATTTAAAGACTTGAGGACAATCATTCCAAACGTAGAAGGTTAAATATGTTAAACCTCCATCGGAAAAGCTAATTTATTTAACTATACAAAGAAAATTCGCTACCAAATCGCCGATTTACGTAATTTTAAAATTTTGATCACGTGACATGTCACGTGACCAAACTTTTGCGTTAAGGCAAAAGAAAACATCAAGATTAGCATTCAGGGAAAATTTTATTTTGATCTAGGTTTTTTCGGTGAAGATATTAAGGTTCAACCATATTTTCCGAACACACTTTAAACCCAGGCCTTAAACTGCTTGAGTTTTGAAGGCAATCTAATTTGCATAATATTCACCATATTCATCGAAGATCGGGACTTAATAATTAGCTAGTTATAGCCATAAAACAGAGTAGTAGGTAGGGACTCAGTCAAACACCGTTTTCTGAAGGCCCAAAATAAGCCGCCAAACGCCCGAGTTACCGCCCCACAGGACCCGGGCGTTTGGGTCCTGTGGGGCGGTAACTCGGGCGTTTGGCGGCTTATTTTGGGCCTTCAGAAAACGGTGTTTGAGCTGACTCCCTACCTACTACTCCGGGGTCTTTATATTTTTAAGCTGTTACAGAGCCTAATAAACCGTTATTTGAACAACTGGTGCCTCGTGATTACCAATTGGAGAAAGGGGTACCCCGTGTATATAAAACCCATATATATATGGCGAGACCCATGAACAACGAGCGTGACGTTTTCGATAATATCCCTCAGCGCGAGCTTATCGCTTGGCTCGATGCTCAAGAAAGAAACCCCTTTTGAGGGCTCCTCGCAACGAGGACCTCGCAGGGTTTGACCCTTTAGATTAAGAGCGTATGGGGAACTTTCTGATGCCTAATCGGATTGTTGAACTATATGACCGTGGCGAACATGGTGAACAAGGCAGACCGGGGCGAAGACAGAGAACTATAAACGGGCGCTTTACTTAGGGGCTAACAAGACCTCTTGTACCCCAAATGATGAACAAAATCAAACAATCGGTTCGCACAAGGCATAAAGTTAAACTTTCCTGGGCCTACAAGCTGCGAAACATCGAAAACGGTGAACCCATCGTTTACTATACAAACACCAGCAGCCCTTGGTTTTCTAAACTATCGCAAACGAAACGATGGTTGCAACAACAAGAAGAGCTTCGTCTTCAAGGTGAAAAAATCAACAGGCCTGATACGAAATGGGTTTTCGAAAGCGCTGTCTTTTTTGAGGCCAAAGCGATTTTAGATCGACAACCTTTGCAAATCGGCCTTGGCGAGTTGCCCGACTGGCTTCGTAACAAAAGAGAAGTCATCTCTCTTGACAACTACAACGACGATCTTTGCCTCTTTCGGTGTTTGGCGGTTCATCAAGGCGCCCGTATAGACAGGAGTACTCGCAGAGCCAGAGCATTAGCGCAAAGCTTCTTTGCTCTTCACCGTAGAGGTCGACCTAATGGCAATGTTGTTACTTTACAAAAGTTTCACTTGCTTGAAAGGCACTTTAGACAAGGGATTGCCGCTTACACTGTTACAGATGACGGCAACTTTGTTTTGAGTTACACACCTTCGCGCTACGACAAAGTCGGCACCCCTACGATGACTATCGGTATCTACAACGCTCATGCCTTCTTGATCACTGACATCAACAAAGTCACAAACAACTACACTTGTGGCGATTGTTTGGCAAGGTTCACAAAAGCCTGTAACCTAGCGCGCCACGCCAAGACGTGCACTCGCGGTCAAACTAATATTGCCTGTCCGGGAAATGAGATCCTTGCTCCTGAGTCAGCTTTTGAAAAGGCGTTTTATCCAGAAGGCAGTTTCGGCATTCGAGCAACTTGCTGGCTAGAGTTTGAGGCTCGACAGCGGGGCATCCACATCCACCACCACAGATGTGGCCACGGAGGCGAGCGCACCATTTGGCGCTACAAAGTTGATGGCTATCACCCAGAAAGCAAAACCGTGTTTCAGTATCACGGCTGCCACTGGCACGGTTGTCGAGAGTGCTTTCCGGCCCCTGAACAAAGAAACGAAGTGATCACGACTGACCGTCAAGGCAACACAATCACAAGGGAGCAAGCCTTCGTAAGAACTGTGCAAATCAATCAGATCTTCACGGCACTTGGCTACAACTTGGTTGAAAGGTGGGAGCACGAGATGCCCCGACCCTGGTGGCACGATCGAATCCCCCCTAAAAGAAACGAAACGTATCCACACGCTATCGTCTACGACTTCGAAGCCTATCAAGACAAGACCAAGGCAAGTCAGCCGACCAGGGATCTCTCTTACGAAAGGGAGCACGTGCCTATCTCAGTCTCCATTGCAGACACGTTAGAGCCTGAGCCAGAGTACATTTACTCTAAAGATCCCCAAGAGCTTATCCGACTGTTTTATCAATCTCTGGAGCGCCGTGGCAACGCGATCCGAGATGTGATAGCTCAAAAATACAGGCCGCCGGATCTTGAGGGGTTAACGGAAGATCAACAAAAGCTCATCAAGCAATGGTGTGAACAGGTCCCAGTGGTCGGCTTCAATTCAGGTCGATACGATCTGCACCTTATCAGAAAACACTTTGTTTCTTATCTCGGACAAGAACACGGCGTCTTTGCAGGGGAGAAACAGAGACAAATCATGTTCATCAACACGCCCTCCTTCAAGTTCCTCGACGTCGCAAACTATCTGTCCCCAGGCATCAACTACGACAAATGGGTAAAGACGTATGGGGCGAAACAGACAAAGTCCTGGCTCCCATACGAATGGTTTGACAGTGCTGACAAACTTGACTACAAGGGGCTTCCGCCATACTGGTGCTGGTACTCACAACTCCGAAACTCCTTTGTTCTTTTTCCAGAGGAGTACAAACAATGCGAGCGGGTTTTCAAAGAGCGCGGCATTAAGACCTTCGGAGACTGGCTGGAGTATTACAACAACCTCGATGTTACTCCCTTTCTCGAAACCCTCGAGAAAATGAAAGCGTTTTACACCAAGCTCGGGGTTGACATTTTCAAAGACGCTGTTTCGTTGCCTGGGGTTTCGATGCAATACATCCTGAGAGGAACCCTGAGAGGCCGTACCGACCTTAACTATTTGCCCCAAGCGCTGAAGCCTATGCAATGCTTAAAGAGGCTGTGGTTGGAGGTCCTAGCTTGTTGTTCACACATAAACACGTGCGTGGCGAAACCCGCATCCGCTCACACAAATACGACTTAGCTCGCATCGTCAAGCGTATTCTAGGCTTCGATGCGAACTCCCTTTACCCTAGCACCATGTTGCAGGAAATGCCCTGTGGTAAAGAGAAAGTCGTCCATTACGAAGATCCAGTAGAAGCCGCAAGAGACTTCTGGTTCAAGTTGATTACGAAGCAGTGGTTTGGCTTTGCCGAGGTCGACATCGAAGTCCCTCAGGACTTGTGGGAGCACTTCGAAGAGTTTCCTCCGCTCTTTGTAAACCGCAGCGTGGACGAAGAGTACGTCCCTCAGCACATGAAGGATTACCTCGTGAAAAGCAACAGAACCCACTTGCCAGACCAAAAGAAGCTACTAGGCGTGCTTCAAGCAAAAAGATTCTGCTTTACGCCCCAGTGATAGAGTGGCTTCACAATCATGGACTCCACATAACCGCTGTTTACCGCACGATCGACTACACACCCATCAAGATCTTCGACTGGTTCGTCCGGGAGGTTGCCAACGCTCGAAGGAAAGGCGACGCTGACAAGGAAAAAGCCTTGCTCGCAGAAGTGTTCAAGCTTTTGGGCAACAGCGCTTACGGCAAGTTCATCGAAGCTGTTGAGCGACAGACAAGAGTTGTGTACACCAACGACGAGGACACTGTCGACAAACACCTGCGCTCAGCCTGGTTTGAAGATCTCGAAGACATCGGGGGCTCATACAAGATCGAGTTGCGCAAAAACAAGGTCACCATAAACCGCCCCTTTCAAGTCGGTATCGTTGTCTATCAACTTGCTAAGTTGCGCATGCTGCAGTTCTACTACGAGTTCCTCGATCACGATCTCGACAGGCGTGACTTCGAGCTTATCCAGATGGACACGGACAGCATGTACTTCGCCCTTTCATACGACACTCTCGAAGAAGCAGTTCGACCAGAACTTCGCGCTCAGTTCGAAAGGGAGAAAAAGACCTGGCTCTCCTGGGATCAGTGGAGCAGCAGAGAACCCGGCTTGCTCAAGCTTGAAAAGGAAGGCACTCGAGCCATCGCTCTGTGCAGCAAGTGCTATTACGTAGAAGACGAGGAAAGCGGCGAGGCCAAGATGTCCTCCAAGGGCGTCAACAAGCGGCAAAATGAGCTTTGGTGGGAAAGATACGAGCGGGCCCTTGAAGGCTACAAGGACATGGCAACAAACAGAGGCTTTCGAATGCATGAAGGGGCCATGTACACGTACGAACAGCGCAAGCTAGGCCTCAGCGCCTACTACGACAAGCGCTGGGTGCTGCCCGACGGCATCCACACAGAACCAATCGAGTTTCACAACCCAGCTGGTGGCAACTGAGTGCCCGGCGGCACAACCATCAACTCCTCGCGCACAAACCCGCGCTTGGGCCCGTCATACAGATAATACACGACAGGCGCATCTGGCTTGGTGACAGCCTTCTCGATGTTGTAGACTTTTAAAGACCAGATCGGATCAGTTGCCCGTCGACTACCGCTCTCAAGTTCGCCAGGCTGATACAAATATCTCACGTGGACTCCATGAGGGAGCTTCTTTTCGGAGAAGCCCACTGGTCTCAAACATGGGGTCGCTGGCTTGGCTGAGGTTGCTTTCTCTTTGATCGCTTGCGCAGGCTTCTTGCCAGTCAATCTGGTTACTTCATTGTTCAAGGCCGAGATAACATCTGGCAATCTTTTAACCCAAGCAGTCGAACGGCCAGAGGGCAGATTCATTTCAACTGCGTACTGGTAACCAAACAATCGTTCAGCCAGGGTTCTGTTGAATCTTTCAACAATCCCTTGGTCTCTGTGGATATCAACGCGCCCACGACGAATGGTCGTTTTATGGGCCCCAGTCTCTTTAATCACAGCTCCCATAAATTCTGTCCCCGGATCGACTTGTAACAGTTGTGGCCATTTCAAAGGCCCGCGCCTATATACCCTAGCCAACGCCTTCGAAACTTCATCAGACTCTTTCGAAGTCAAGGGCTCTGCTGCTTTGTAACGGCTTGCTACATCAACAACTGTCAAAGCATATTTGTAAATCTTTCGCCCATGAGGCAGTTTGTCGTGTGGCAAAAACAGTAGATCTGCTTGACGCACTGCATTAGGAGTTTGAACATCAAACTTTGGGCGAGGGATATGGCGTGGTGCAGGGAGATATACTTGCCAAAGGGCTTGTTTAACGAGCCACTTTTTAGCCACCTCTTCAGAGATATTGGCTGCTGCAGCTAGCTTTTTGACAGCGGCAAGTCCTTTCCAGTAGCCTTTGGGGCCATAATAGATCTTTAAGAGTTTAGCCTCCATATACATATGTGTTTACTTCTACTTTCAGCATCACGTCAATGAGATGGCCACGGGCAAAAGTAAATTTTTGTATAATTTTTGAAGCTTCAGATTTCTCTGATGGAGTCGCGTAATCGCTCATTGCAATTTCTTCAAAAAGTTGAATGTATTCATGAAATGAATCAACCAGGTCCCCGATGTTTTTATTGATAAAAAGATCAGCCCCTTCGAAGAAGTCTTGTAACTTTGCATTCGCACAGGTCTTAGACATGTTGTATATACCTAGGATTGTTTTTCTACAATAGGCGAAACGCCGCACAGCCAAGAGCAAGGGCGCCAGTGCCGATAAACAAGAGTTCGCCTTGTTTCTGCTGTGGGCCTGGTTTATAGAAGTCAGAGAACTCGGGCTCTTTGGGGAGTGTTATTTGCTGCTCTCGATGTGTTTGGTTGTAGAGCACCAGAGCTTGGTCAGTGTCTTGAAAGTTGTGTTTCGCTTGATCTTTGATCCGATCATTGCTGGCAATCCAGTCGATTAGCTTTGTGCGGTCTTTCTGATATTTAGCGTAGGCCTCTTGATAGGCCTCTAACGCCTTGTCGTGTCTGGTCTTCTCTTCCAGAGCGGCTTTTACGTTGTCGCCGGAAAGATATTTTGCGAGATAATTGCCACCCGTGAAAGCGGCAGCATTCAAAATTGCTCCGCCAACCATAATAACGATTGAGGCCATTGCTATATATATATATATATATATATATATATATATATATATATATATATATATATATATATATATATATATATATATATATATGATTTACATTGAGGCAGGGAGGATCTTCTGGTCCTCGAGATATTTCTTGAGAGCTATGCTCCCAGCCATGACGGCAGTGAACTTCACATAGTTCATGAGATTCGAGCTGGGGTCGGCCGTGAGATTTTCCTTGACGATCTTTTTGCCAACCCAGCCAATACTTGCGACAAGGCCAGTGATTGTGGCCGCATCAAAAACAGCTTTCACGAGCTTGTTGTCAGACATGGTGTATATATAATATTTTTTTACTCCATTTCACGAATTCTCCGTCTCGGGGGTGGGGGAGTTTGAACTTCATTCACCACTGCCGGCGCAGGGGCTGGGGTCGGGGCTTTACGTCTAAGGGTATTCATAATGGCCTCGCGTTGGTAATAGACGCCCCAAGCGGATACAATCAAACCACCAACACCAAGAATGAGAAATGCTGTGTTGCTGCTAGCTTCTTCATTTGTCGAGTTTTGGGGTGTCGAATTTGGGGCAGGCTCGTTTGTTGCTTTAGAAGCTTGTGCTTGTTTTTTGCCTCTCTTGCCAGGCGATTGCGTTCAGCAAGCCTTTTGCCAGAAGCAACACGACCAGGGTTTTTGGCTGGAGCAGTCTTTGGGGTATCAGAGGTAACGTGCGTGTTGGTTGTGGGTGCTGCTTGCGCGACTGTTTCTTCAGGCACCGTCTCGAGTGGTTGTGCCATCATGTGTATATATGTATATTTTTTTTATTTCAAACCTTAGTGGTTCCTGTCAGGTTCCTTCGTGGTTCCTTTCAGATTATTTGTCAACTTCATCAAAACCCTCGAGTGGATAACCTTCCCCATCTCTGCTTGGGTGTACAGGTGGAGAAGGTTCAGGGGGCAACTCTTCTGGCTCCTTTTTGAAGTCGATCTGTTTTGTAGTGATCAAAACAGCATTGGCCAAGGCCAAGAATCGCCCACATCGCAGTGCAAGGTTTCCAGCAAGAGATGAAAGTTCATGGTGAATCATGTAGTCATTTTTGAGTTCTTTCTGCAGTGCCTCCACATCGTCAATCTTAACAACCATGCCGGCGCCTTTGGTTGCGAACATTATAACGCTGTCAATCAGAGACTCGGTCGTCTTGTTGCCGACATATGCTTCATACCTTTTGTAGTACTTTTCAACCTCTTTATCCGTCAGGCGCTTCACCTGCTCGTGTGTGAGCTGGACACCTATGGCCTCTTTTGATTTGCCGGTTGAAACAAGGACTGCCGGTTTCTCGTGTTGAGCCTTCGACCCATTGAGGTATATACTCCATGGGAGAATGCCATGGTTGCACCGAAGAGTGCATATATTTACAATACTTACCTCTACTTATCCATACTTACTCATACTTACCCATACTTACCCATACCTACCCATACCTACCCGTACTTACCCGTACCTACCCATACTTACCCGTACTTAACCATACTTACCCATACTTACCCATACTTACCCGTACTTACCCGTACTTACCCATACTTACCCATACTTACCTATACTTATCCCTACTTACCCCTACTTACCCGTACTTACCCGTACTTACCCGTACTTACCCGTACTTACTCGTACGTACCCGTACTTACCCGTACTTACCCATACTTACCCCTACTTACCCATACTTACCCGTTCTTACCCATACTTACCCATACTTACCCCTACTTACCCATAATTACCCATACTTACCCATACTTACCCATACTTACCCATACTTACCCATACTTACCCATACTTACCCATACTTACCCATACTTACCCATACTTACCCATACTTACCCATACTTACCCATACTTACCCATACTTACCCCTACTTACCCATACTTACCCCTACTTACCCATACTTACCCATACTTACCCCTACTTACCCATACTTACCCCTACTTACCCATACTTACCCATACTTACCCGTACTTACCCATACTTACCCATAGTTACCCCTACTTACCCATACTTACCCATAGTTACCCCTACTTACCCATACTTACCCATTCTTACCCCTACTTACCCGTACTTACCTATACTTACCCATACTTACCCGTACTTACCCATACTTACCCGTACCTTCCCCTCCTTACCCCTACTTACCCATACATACCCATACATACCCATACTTACCCACACGTACCCGTACTTACTCATACTTACCCATACTTACCCGTACTTACCCATACTTACCCCTACTTACCCATACTTACCCATACGTACCAATACTTACCCATACTTACCCATACTTACCCATACTTACCCCTACTTACCCATACTTACCCGTTCTTACCCATACTTACCCATACTTACCCATACTTACCCCTACTTACCCCTACTTACCCATACTTACCCCTACTTACCCATAATTACCCATACTTACCCATACTTACCCATACTTACCCCTACTTACCCATACTTACCCATACTTACCCGTACTTACCCATACTTACCCATAGTTACCCCTACTTACCCATACTTACCCCTACTTACCCATACTTACCCATACTTACCCCTACGTACCCATACTTACCCATACTTACCCATTCTTACCCCTACTTACCCGTACTTACCTATACTTACCCATACTTACCCGTACTTACCCATACTTACCCGTACCTTCCCCTCCTTACCCCTACTTACCCATACTTACCCATACATACCCATACATACCCATACTTACCCACACGTACCCGTACTTACTCATACTTACCCATACTTACCCGTACTTACCCATACTTACCCCTACTTACCCATACTTACCCATACGTACCAATACTTACCCATACTTACCCATACTTACCCATACTTACCCATACTTACCCATACTTACCCATACTTACCCATACTTACCCATACTTACCCATACTTACCCCTACTTACCCATACTTACCCACACTTACCCATACTTACCCCTACTTACCCGTACTTACCGGTACTTACCCATACTTACCCCTACTTACCCATACTTACCCATACTTACCCGTACTTACCCGTACTTACCCGTACTTACCCGTACTTACCCATACTTACCCCTACGTACCCATACTTACCCATACTTATTCATACTTACCCATACTTAGCCATCATTACCCCTACTTACCCATACTTACCCATACTTACCCCTACTTACCCCTACTTACCCCTACTTACCCATACTTACCCATACTTACCACTACTTACCCCTACTTACCCATACTTACCCATAGTTACCACTACTTACCCATACTTACCCATACTTACCCCTACTTACCCCTACTTACCCCTACTTAGCCATACTTACCCATACTTACCCCTACTTAGCCATACTTACCCATACTTACCCCTACTTACCCATACTTACCCATACTTACCCATACTTAGCCATCATTACCCGTGCTTGTCCATTTCCACGAAATGTCTCATTTAATTGTTCTGAGAATTAGAAATGTCAAGCGATTTTAAAAATAATTTTGGCTTGATTGTAGTCGAGGAATTTTTCGAGCTTGGGCATATTATAAAATCTCGATGTTTTATGCACTTGGAAAATATTTGTGCCCTGACTTACGGAGTCAACTCTCAGAATATCCACAAAAAATATCATTTAAACCTCCTTGAGAGTATTGGTTCTTTTTTTCAGAAATGCCAAGCGATTCTAAATAATGCTTTGGTTTTATAATGGACGAATTCTATGAGTTTCGGCATTAGAATCTCGACTCATGGTGCACGGTTTTTTGGAAAACTAGATACCCAGCAGTTGCAAACTAAAAATTCATTATAGAAGCCTGAAGCTCAGAAATCGCTTGGTATTTCTGTACAGAGATTGAGTACTCGCATCTAGTTCAAAAAAAGGTCAAAAATTTCTGACTGTCGGGTATTTAGTTTTTTGAAAACCCTTCCCGGCTGCCGTTTTATTGTAGACGCAACGCTTAATATAATATTTCTGCTTTCAGCCATTATTTGAATGTTTCTTCAAATGTAAACGTTTGAAAAGTATACTGATTTTTCAGTTTTATTCCCTAGTCCGTGTTTTATACCCAGTCCGTAGTCCATATTTTATACTAACCGTGCTATTAATATCGCTATTTCACACGGTGGTTGACGAATCTGCGGTCAACGTTTTTATATTCCATCGTGTCAAGCTCGTGGTTGTTACACTTGGAAGAAACAAGAAGAAGAGGAGGCTTATTAAAAAGTGAAATGTCGCAAATGGAATTTCGTAGCTACGTATCCTTGTTTTCCGTAGCTGTCTAGCAATGCGTTTTATATTCGCAAAAGCACGAAAAGTTTAATGTCGCTGTGGAAAAGGAAGACAAAAAGCGCAAAGTATATTTATATTTCTATGCTAACTAACATTTGTTTAGCAGAATTCAATAGAAATTTTAAACGTTTGAGTCTGGACTTGGGAAATAAAAGCCAGCGAAGACAGGATACTTTCGCATGTTTTCAAAAAGCGATTAAGTGGGTGCTAATGTATTAATTTTATTGAATCTCCAATTTTAAAAAAAATTAACTTGCGTTTCACACCTTTGAAGGAACACTCAACTTAGAAAAATAATAATTTCTTGCTGTGTTTGGTGGTTTCCGAGCCGCGGGCTCGTCAATTTAAGCAATTTTCGATTCCGGCCAAGCGCAAATTTAGGACTTTTGCCGCTTTGACTGTTACGAGCTCTAAAAAATACAATTTAACGTATTTCCAAAAACTAAAGTCGTTTCATTTACTTATGACCCAAGATAGTTTACTGGGCAAAGTTTGAGGGAAAACGTTTTTACAGACACTGCGTCTTAACGTCTTGTATTTCCCTTTATAACGAACCCCTATTCAGTGGACACGCGGACACTAAAATAAATTGTATTTGGCTAATTTCTATTGTTAAAAACCTCTATTAAGCGAAGACCGAGTGTAGGTTTTTGTCGAGGGTCGAGGGTCAAGGGTAAAGTGTCGAGGGTCGAGGGTAAAATGTCGAGGGTCGAGGGTCGAGGGTCGAGGGTAAAATGTCGAGGGTCGAGGGTAAATGTCGAGGGTTCAAAAATGTCGGCGATTTTTTTTTATTTTGCACTCGGAATGAATTCGGCCAATAAAAGAAGAGACGGTACCAAAACATTTTATTTGACAAACCTAATCTATTAATCTATTAGGTTGCACAAATACTCAACTTGCTTTTGACTGACACACTTTAGTTCATGGCTGATCATGACACACCGACCGGTCCAAATTTGCGTTGCTCCGATTTGGCTCTAAACGCCCTGATTGCAAGTTGATGGATTTGCGTGTTTGAGAACTATTTCGGGACAGCGTTTGATTTCAATACTCACTACAAATATTTTGGCGGTCGATGACCGTCGATCTGGATAAACGGATGGTTTAATTGTTTGTGCAGTATGGGTTCTGATACTATCAAAACAAACTTGTAACTTGTGCCTACAATTCTATCACATGACTACCAGAGCAGGAGATCCCATGAGATAGCACAGCATTCGCGCAAGATCATTGCATAGCTTGCATCGCCAGCAAGATCACGTCTAAACGTATGGTCGTTGGAATTTCGCTTAAAAATTGCTTGGTCTTACACAGTAAGGCTCAAATAAGCATACAGTGAGTCAACGTAGTTGACCCTATTCAAATCTTACTGTTAAAGATTTGCTTCTACTTGCACTTCAACGTAGTTGAAGTACGACAAGTTTCCCGCTCAAACTTGAGCATCATGGCGGACGAGCACGGCCCGAGAGAAGAAGACCTGTTGAGGGACGATAGTCCACCGGGCCCTCCAGATACCGGATCAATGTTCGCCGCTCTTCTCCAGGAGATGAAAAAGATGAATGAGAACATATTGTCCATGAGTGAGCCGCTGACTCTAGCGAAGAACCTCCTGAAGGAGAAAACAATGACACGGTGTCACTCGACGGGCGAGTAGCGAGTAAGCAAGCTTTACAGCTAGCGGTTCATCAGAACCGAATGTTTTGGCGGATATCGCTCGTGACTTGGATGCCAGTGAGAAAACTGGTCCAGATGCCAGCGAGGGTCTGGCGGATATTGTAAACTGTCTTTGAAAGAGAAGTTGCCGGACGAGAAATTGATCTTTTATCCTCGTCCACAAAACGTGACCGGCCTCCGGACGCCATGTGTAAACCACCTAATATGGAACCAAATATCCGCTACGTCGAGGACAAACGACTCCGGAACCCAAAAATCACACAATGCGCTAGTGGCAGGCGTAGTCGCCATGATTAAGGCAACAGACTTAGTCCTTGAATCTGAACTGAAGGACAGCAAAGAACTGGTCAAGTTTATGACTGACGCCATTGCGCTTACACTTCAAGGTCATCACGACTTGAACACCGCTCGACGCGAGCGATGAAGAATGACCTCAATAAAGATTATGCTGCATTATGCACTAAGTCACTGGAGTTAGACTAGAGCTAAGTCACTGGAGTTAGACCAACTAGCTAAAGAGCTGTGGCAATGGTCAATTTCTCGTGAAATATGGGTCACTGCTGTTCACATTCCTGGAGTATCAAATACAGATGCAGATGAACAGTCACGTCATTTCAATGATAAGCATGAGTGGAAATCACAGCTGAATACCCTGAGCTTAATATAGACCTGTTTCCCACAAGGCTCAATCACAAGTTTGATACCTATTGTTCCTATAAACCAGTCCCTGGTTGCTCTTTTGTAGATGCATTTTCACTGAATTGGCATAATTTAAATTTTTATGCATTTCCACCCTTCAGCCTGATTCCATGATGCCTCCAGATACTCCTTCAACACCCAGGGCACCAGGAACCACACCCGCTGTGGAGAAACCTGAGATTGATGGTATGTCCTGTCTCAAGAATTCCTTCACAAAATACAACATTTCTGGAACCGTGTGCCGACATCCTTATGGCATCATGGCGATCAGGTACCCAAAAACAGTACAAGACCTACATTGAGCAGTGGATCAAGTTTTGTGGTGAAAGGAAAATTAATTGTTATTCCCCACAAATCAGCAAAGCTTTAGACTTCTTGGCAGGCCTATATGACAAACACTGTAGCTACTCCACACTGAACACTGCACGATCAGTTCCCTCGTCAATCTTGCATATGGAGGACTGTAAAAAAGGGGTTTTTGAAAACAAAACTCATCATCCTAAGTACAACAAAATATGGGATGCTTCACTGGTCCTAAATTACCTGACCACCTTTGACCCAGCAGAGAAGTTGACACTGAGATCTGACACTCAAGCAGCTAATGTTACTCCTACTGGTCACAGGACAAAGAGGACAATCAATACACTTAACATTGCAACTATGCATCTTAGTAATACCTCTTGTGTCTTTCAACTGTATAGTCATACTAAAACAAGCAAGCCTGGGCAACCAGCATCAACTATCAGTATCCAGGAGTTCAAACAGGACTGCCGCATATGTCCTATACAAACCCTGAAGGCATACCTACCACGTACAGAAACTTTCAGAGGCAATGCACAACAGTTGTTTATAAGTTTTGCTCAACCACACAAATCAGTGTCAAGAGATACAATCTCTAGATGGGCTAAAATAGTACTGCAAAGGTCTGGAATTGACACGAAGATCTTTACAAGCCACAGCACAAGAGCAGCTAGTGCTTCCAAATGTACCTCTGGATCAAATTTTATCCCTGGTTGGCTGGAGCACTGCTGACATATTCAGAAAATTCTATGATAAGCCCATCGTGTCAAGTTATGACAGTATGGCCTATGCTATATTGAGAAGCTAGACATTGAAATGTTTCTTGTTATCTCATTTATTCTTCTATATGGTTTCATGTTACATTTCATAGTGATTATTTTTGTTATTGTTCCATTTTGATGCTACATGTACAAGACCATTATATGAAAGAAAACATGGTCAAATATAAATGTTTACATACGAATATACATCCACTGTTTCATTTGTATGTGGGTGTTCGAAGGCTTTAAGGTCTCATGGAATCTCCCGCTCTGGTAGTCATGTGATAGAATTGGAAAATTAAACGAGACTTACCTGTAAGTTGAAGTTTGGTTGAGATTCTATCACATGATGGACAGAGCCAGGAGATCACATGCCCACCCTCTCTAGTCTCCCTCCCTTTTGGAGTTCTACGCAAATATTTTGCTTGTTAGAACATACTTGATGTTCCATTGTGGGGTTCGTTGGGGCTCTACTCTTCTCACACCCACTTCTTTGAAGAATGATCTTGCGCGTGCGCTGTGCTATCTCATGTGATCTCGCTCTGTCCATCATGTGATAGAATCTCAATCAAACTTCAACTTACAGGTAAGTCTCGTTTAATTTTCCAATTCTACTGCAAAAAAATATGGAATATTATTGAAGTTTGCACGTGCACTCTCGGCTCAGCAAGTACACGATTTTTTTCAGTTTGCTATATCACGACGAGGTTGCTACAACATAATTGTAAAACAAATCATTGATGATAGTTTTAAATAGCACAAGACCTGAAATCGACAGCCGAACCGGCTTTGTTGTAACGCGTAACGCAAGGAAAATTTGTCAACTTTGCTAAGGTGAGCTCATTTCATTTCTGTTAATAAACCTAGCTTAGAATGGTGATGTTTTATAACTTTCACTGTTGTTTTGAATTTATTTTATGTCTTCAAAAGTCACCAGTTTTGTTCCCGCGAAAACACAACTTTGGCGCTAAATAAAACTTGATCTGCAAGACGACACAAGTGCGCGCCTTTTCTGACTTTTCTCAATCGTGATTTTCGCTTTTCGCACCTTTGTTTTTTTAAATCTTCAGCACTTTTATTGTGACTGTTTAATACAGTCCGCAAGCTTCACGCGAGTCGGAACTGATTTCACTTTTCGCCACGGTAAAAGAGGTTTATTATAAAGCAATTTAATACTAATTAGACAAATTCGGGTAACGCATTGTTGTACCCAATTCAAACCTCCTGGGAATAAGATTCTTTGTTCATAATATTTCCATATCATTTCCATGTCAATGCTTCATTCATATGGAAATATGACGAACAAAGAGTTCTAATCCCAAAAGATTTGAATTGGGTACAACAATGCGTTAGCCGAATTTGTCTATTCATTTGACCTAGTTTATTTCGCTGGAGTTTCGGTCAACAGGTAAAATTGTTGTGCGGTTGGCAGTCTCAGGAATAGTAGCTTTGTTTACCATGGGCTTTTAGTCTATTCTGGTCCTTTGTAAAAATGACTGTCTTGATACGAATAGTTTTTCAAATATTTTCACCGGCCGGTGATAATATCTTTTGTGCGGCGCGTTTTGGAAGCGGTGTCTCGGCGGGGAAATCCTGCAGTAAACTTAGCTTATTTTTAAAATTAGATGATGTAAATCTCTTTCAATGAAAATCTCTCCGAAGAAACCTTTCCAAAACATCAAGCTGCTTTTCTTTTCTATAGGGAATCATAAATTATGCTCAACGAATTTATAATGATGCAAACGCTGCAATTATTTTGGCCGCGCCAACTGGTAATGTTGACGATTCTCCTCGAGAACTCGATTGTCTAATAAACTTTGATGAAAACGGTTTTACTGTAATACATTATAGAGGAAAACCTTCATTGTCTTTCTTGTTTATAATATAGCCGAAGTGTTTACACTCAAATTGTTCATTCAGTTTTGCAAAGTTCGCCCGGTCGTCTGTGTGTTAATGTGAGACAAAAAGGTTCTACAGGTTGAATAGATTAGGTTCGTCAAATAAAATGTTTTGGTACCGGCTCTTCTTTTATCGGCCGAATTCATTCTGAGTGCAAAATAAAAAAAAATCGCCGACATTTTACCCTCGACCCTCGACATTTTACCCTCGACCCTCGACACTTTACCCTCGACCCTCGACCCTCGACAAAAACCTACACTCGCGAAGACCGGACTGAATTGGCAATAGTAGTATTGGATTACATCCTTCAAATACGTACTGTAGTCGATTAATAAAGATAAATCATACATTGAGCTGTCAATAAACTGTAGATTAGACCGATATCCGGCTGTATGATTGTCATCCGCAATCAAAGTTCACCTAAAAGTCTTGCACAAAGTACAGCACAGCTATTCAATATCAAATCCTTCTTTGTCTAATTTTTTCTTTAGCCACTCACATGAAAACTTATCACCATAAAAGAGGTACATGTATTCGCAGGGAAGCTCTAAGCCATATTCGGCACCTCGGTTTACTCTTTTCCCTGTAACTTGTTACCTTGCCAGAATTTGTTGATCTGTTCAAAAACTTAGTCGTTGCTGTTTTGTTGTTATGTTTTTGCATTTAACAAACAAATTAAGAGAGTGTCCACCAGAAAACCAGGCAGGACCAGGCAGGAGGTGATAATACTCAAATCACCGATTTCGCTCAAACTTGGCACAAAGATTGAGGGTCATGAGTAGTAACATGTACCAAAATATAAGGTCAAAATTTTTTATTCTCTCTGAGTTGTAGGGTCCCCCCCGAAAAATGGCCATTTGGCACAAATTTATGCATATTAATTAGCTAAATTTAGTCGAGTGGTAAGACAACAAAAATAGCAGCCTGGGAATAAAAACTACTAAATCGTATTCTATATTGATCAGTCTTGTAGCAAAATGTGTTATTGGAATCGGTTGCTTTGATTTGTTGCTTTCCCAATACCGTAAGTGAAGGGCATGTTTGGTCACTTTCACGAGATGCCAAAATTAGGTCATTTTAGATCTTAATATCTCCAATGGGCAACAAGCTAACAACATAGTTTCAATACTAGAAGTAAGAAGTATCTTTATGCTTACGAAAAATATAATAAAATGTTTGGGCAACTAAATAGCTTTTTTAGTATGACGGCATTTTTGCACCTCACTCAACGATTTCTGGCGATTTCATCAAAATTCGGTAATTAAAAAAAAGTGGTTTAATCTTAATGAAATTGCAAGAAAAAGACAGCAAATGTTCAGCTAAGCATCACTCTGCTTAAAACAATGCTAGAATGAACAAGAAAAACGTTTTGAAGCACATTTCATGAAGTTTGTAAATGAGGGTTCTCTGTCTTTTTGATGCTTCATTTTCAATGCAAAAAGAAAACAATGGGACACTTCTCTCTACAATAACTCTGAATTTTACTTTCAGGCACAATACTATAAGTGACACAAAAAAAGCAAAGGCTGATACATACATGTCATTTAAGTGCTTCAGATCATTGCGATCCGGCCAATCCAGTATATTTTTTAAAAGTTCGATTTTCCAATTCAGCTCTTCATCGAAAGTTCGATTTTCCAATTCAGCTCTTCATCGATATTTATCTAGCAGTTCATCGCTGTTGACTTTGTTATGAGAATATTCACTGCTTCCTTGTTGTAATAGCTCCAGTTTATGCCAGTAGGAGTGAGACAAATAAGTTATAAAACCACGGGAGAACCATAAACGCCATCAAAAACTGTCAACATAATGTTTGGACAACATTCTTCGACGCCGGCTTCGCCATTTTGAATTTAAATTTTTGAGCCTGCGTTGTGGTCCGTATGGACAACGGACTACCGAATTACCGGATCGACGGACAACTTTACGGACCGCGGACTACGCATAATATAACGGATAACTTCGTGTAAAACGCAAACAGGATATAAGATTTGGATTGGTTAAATTTTACAGTCGATTTTCAACCACTGATTATTTAGAACTGCAGAAAACACTCCATACTTAAGATTTGTGACCAGAAAATTCAATACTAAAGAGCCTGGAAAATATGATTCCTTGACAACTCTAAAATAATTCGGTATTCGTCTTGTGTTTCTCGTTGCTTTTTTGTTTTTGTTTTCAATATTTTGATTTGTGGGTGAAACAAAGTATGAGCCCTTGTGGATCTAGACTAGCTTATAAGGTTGGAGACAGAAGTAAACATTCTCTGCCATTTTAAAGGCTAAGCTCCACGATATATAATACAGAGACAGGACTGTAGACCACGCATTAGGGGCTGTCCCCTGGGGGCTAAGGATAACGGACTATGGACTACAGATTAAAAACTAGCGGATTAAAAAAAAATTATAAACTGGGGAAAATAATATGCTACTGATTGTTATGTAATCGAGATAGTGGATGTCTGTATTTGTGAAAAATATCTGGAAGAGAGAAACTCTCTAGAAAGAGTTATTAAGGGGGGGGGAGGGGAGGGGGTGGAAGGGGGGTATCAATGCCGTAGTTAACGGAAGTCAGCGCTAACAAAATACTAGTTGAAAATCGGCTTGTGATTAGGCTTCTACATTTTGTATAAATTAATATATATATGCTTATCCTGATTGTGGCATAAGGCCATGAAAAGATATCCCATGTAAGACAAAAAGTGATGGAATCAAGACCCCGTTAAGAGACAAGAACCCTATCTGTAGTGACGTACCCTGTCGGACCGCACGTCTCCGTTGAGGTCAGGTAAGGCATCGGTGGAAAGTTATACTACAACTACGTTACTACATAATATTTAAAAGCATCTAGTTAGTTATATTTAAAAAGAATTAAAAACCTTTTTGAATCTTATTCTTATCTATATATATTATTTACTGCGCATGAGACATGATGGGCGTAAATCAAACCTTTAAGGCATGGAGGTCGATTGCCTTTTGAATGATTACTCTTTAGTCGAAACTCATCCAAGTGCAACCAAAAAAAGAAATGAAACGTTTTATGCCATGAATTTAAAAACGTTTGTAAAAAATGACACTCTGACGTACACGCATACTTATACCCCCACCGTGGTACAAGGGGGGGGGGGGGGGGGGGGGTGGGTTGATTGCAACACCTCCCTTGGGTTTTTGCGCTTTTACAATATTTCGGAAATATTTTATCTATTATAGATAGCGTGTGATGTGTTCTACTAAATATTCAAATTTAACGGGAGAATGCGGGAAAATGCAAATAGTTTTGCTAGAGTTGTAAAATATGAAACATTAAACATTTTGCTACTTTTGGTAGCAAAAGACAAACAAAAGATAACTGTCATCAAGGAAACATCCGATTTCCCAGACTCTTTGGTATTGAATTTTACCGGTCACAAAGTTCGAAAAAACCAATGTTTGAAAATCGGCTGTAAAAATTAATTCCAGGCCATTAAAGCATGATTAACCAACTCAGGATTAGCGTCAATTTTGAATCCAGTTTAATAACTCAACAATTGAAAATTTATCAAAGTTTTTTGCCCTTCAGTTTTGACTATAAACAGAGAGTTTTAAAAATTAACCAGTCCAAATTTTATATTCTGTATGCGTTTACAACATATTATCCGTTTATCCAAATTATGCGTAGTCCGTGGTCCGTCGATCCGGTAATTCGGTAGTCCGTTGTCCATGCGGACCACAACGCAGGCTCAAAAATTTAACTTCAAAATGGCGAAGCCGGCGGCGAAGAATGTTTTCCAAACATTATGTTGACAGTTTTCGATGGCGTTTATGGTTCTCCCGTGGTTTTATAACTTATTTGTCTCACTCTTACTATGGTTGCCGTTTTGTTGCAATATTCAGTACAACCAATTTTATATTCAATAAACCAATTTTATATTCAATAAATCAATTTTATATTCAATAAAACCAATTTTATATTCAATAAATCAATTTTATATTCAATAAAACCAATTTTATATTCAATAAACCAATTTTATATTCAATAAACCAATTTTATATTCAATAAACCAATTTTATATTCAATAAACCAAATTTATATTCAATAAACCAATTTTATATTCAATAAACTAATTTTATATTCAATAAACCAATTTTATATTCAATGAACTAATTTTATATTCAATAAACCAAATTTATATTCAATAAACCAATTTTATATTCAATGAACTAATTTTATATTCAATAAACCAAATTTATATTCAATAAAACCAATTTGTATTCAATAAACCAAATTTATATTCAATAATTTCTGCGGTCCAATGCAGTCAGCGGAGTTTTTTCCGCTTGTTTAACCACGTGGTATTAACCAACATGGCGGCTGAAACATCCACTTGGCGGTGGTTTTTATCACTGTGGAATCCCTTTTATCGCAACTCGAAATTCAGTTAAGTGATCAAGATTTGGTATACCATGAGGCGGCTCTTCTGTTGAATAGATTGGAGACTGCTGTTAATGTTTTAGAAAAGACAAGGTTTTGTCTTTTCGACTCTCAGGAATGCCGGAAATGGCGTTTTAGAGAGTAAAATCGGAAACATTTTCCGGGGGACATGCACCCAGACACCCCCGCCCCCCTAAAAAAAGATCCCCCCCCCTTCAGAAATTCCTGGATACACCTCTGTTTGTCAATCTTGCGGGAACTATGTAATGTGACATGTTCAACCAAATTCATATTTTTTGGAACCACAAAGTTATTGGGATGTGTCGCAATACCGTAAGTTTACCAGATTTCGGAAGACGGGAAAGAAATCTTACTGGAAACCCAGGACGCCCTTCATTCATATTTCCGCCAGCAGTTATAGAAAACTTGCACGCAAGTGGTTTTTATAGCTGGACAGAGATTGCTCGCATGCTTCATGGTCGCGATGGACAATTTACAGGAGGGCGAGAGCCCGGGGGGGGGGGGGGGTACTCCCGACAATTTAGGAGACCTTAGGATAGGTGTGTGCCGCCAAGGTTCTCAAACCTGACCTTATTTAAGGGTATAAAATCGAGATTTGATACCCTATTTCAGGCCCAATTCAGGCGTGTAGTACAGTTTTAACAGACCATATCTTTTTCGCTTTGCGCGTTGGGGTGGATACTGCAATTTAGTGACCCTATCTAAGGAATATCTAAGGATCACAATACCAAAAATACCAAAAAGGATACCCTATTTGAGGACTGAGCACCTCAAAAACCCTACCCTATCCGTCGGGCGGCACATACCTATATAGCGTATATAAGGGAGTACCCCCCTGGGGGGGAGGGGGGGGGGAGAGAGTACGACCTTCAGGATGTTGGGTGATTTTCAGATCTTTCTGACGAGGAACTTGACTCCTTGATGAAAGGATACATTTCACGACACGGTAATATGACTGGAGAGTCGTACGTCATAGGTTACATCAGGTCTCTTAATTTAAAAGTGCAAAGGGACAGAATAAGGGAATCTCTAACACGGGTGGATCCTAGAAACACAGAACTTAGGTGGGCATGTGTCATTACACATAGGGTATACAGTGTTCCAGGACCTAATTCACTGTGGCACATTGACGGCCATCATTGCATCATTCGTTGGAAATTTGTTGTGCATGGCTGCATAGATGGCTTTTCCAGACGCATCATGTATCTTTTCGCAGCAGACAACAACTATGCTCAAACAGTTGCTACAGTGTTTCAGTGTGCAGCCCAAGAATTCGGTTGGCCATCCCGTGTTAGGGGGGACCATGGCGGTGAAAATGCTGAAGTTGCATCATTAATGATTGCCGTAAGGGGGGATAACAGAGGCAGTTTCATTGCAGGCTCCTCCACTCTCCTCTGGAGAGAAGTATTTAGATGTAGCCTTTTTCTGTTTTATTGTGTTTTCCATTCACTCGAGGACAGTGGATATCTTGATATAGAAAATTAAGTGCACGTGATTGTTTTACACTATGTCTTTTTACCGAGAACTAATTAGAACTAATTAACTAAGAGTTTGCCAGGGCTTTCAACCTGCGCCCCATGTGCACAGAGCGTAATTGGAGTCCAAACAAAATTTGGAGCAATGGGATGATAAATCCAGATAACGCCAGGCAAACAGCACTGAGAGACCCAGCTGTTGATGACGAAGAACCAGACAGCCTAGAGTTTTTTGGAGTAGATCGTAACTCTCTGCATGGGCCAGTAATTCTAGAGCTGAAAACTTCCACTAATTTGGACCTTATATATTCTTCTTTGTCATTGGTCGTCAGATCTACTGTTCAGGTAAACAAGATGTCATCTTTTCCCAAAGCATAGTTAGGAAAAGCGATTGGAATCTTCCCATCCTCATCAACAAAGTCAGTGGGATCTACAGTTTTCAATTCTGGTTGTTTTAGCTTTGCAATTGGCTTAGCATACTGATGGCCAAGTCTTCTACGCTTTGGCTACTGTGAAAGCGAACCACGTACGGCATCTCCAACCGTCAAGGCATTAGCCCGAAGTAGATCACGACCGCGACCTCGTCCCACAACATCCGACACAACACCGGCGATTCCAGTTGCAATTTAAGTACTGTGATTTGTGCAGGCTGGTGCACGCTTACGTTACCAATTTAGTGTCAAAAGATAAAGCGAAGTGAAAAATTCTTGCCTACTGTTACTATCACTCCTGATGACAGCACAGCAACCCCTCTTCTAATCCTCTTTCCGCCGCTTCTTCTATTTCATTCAGCGTTGGAGGCTGGCCCGCCATGTTGGTTAATACCACGTGGTTAAACAAGCGGAAACTCCGCTGACTGCATTGGACCGCAGAAATTATTGAATATAAATTTGGTTTTATTGAATATAAAATTGGTTTTATTGAATATAAAATTGGTTTATTGAATATAAAATTGGTTTATTGAATATAAATTTGGTTTATTGAATATAAAATGGGTTTATTGAATATAAATTTGGTTTATTGAATATAAATTTGGTTTATTGAATATAAAATTAGTTCATTGAATATAAAATTGGTTTATTGAATATAAATTTGGTTTTATTGAATATAAAATTGGTTTATTGAATATAAAATTGGTTTTATTGAATATAAAATTGGTTTATTGAATATAAAATTGGTTTATTGAATATAAAATTGGTTTATTGAATATAAAATTGGTTTATTGAATATAAAATTGGTTGTACTGAATATTGCAACAAAACGGCAACCATATCTTACTGGCATAAACTGGAGCTATTACAACAAGGAAGCAGTGAATATTCTCATAGCAAAGTCAACAGCGATGAACTGCAAGATAAATATCGATGAAGAGCTCAGAGAGCTGAATTGGAAAATCGAACTTTTAAAAATATACTGGATTGGCCGGATCGCAATGGACCCTAACAATGAGTCTGAAGCACTTAAATGACATGTATGTATCAGCCTTTGCTTTTATGTGTCACTTATACTATTTTGCCTGAAAGTAAAATTCAGAGTTATTGTAGAGAGAAGTGTCCCATTGTTTTCTTTTTGCATTGAAAATGAAGCATCAAAAAGACAGAGAACCCTCATTTACAAACTTCATGAAATGTGCTTCAAAAAGCTTTTCTTGCTCATTCTAGCATTGTTTTAAGCAGAGTGATGCTAAGCTGAACATTTGCTGTTTTTTCTTGCAATTTCATTAAAATTAAACCACTTTTTTTAATTACCGAATTTTGATGAAATCGCCAGAAATCGTTGAGTGAGGTGCAAAAATGCCGTCATACTAAAAAAGCTATTTAGTTGCCCAAACATTTTATTATATTTTTCGTAAGCATAAAGATACTTCTTACTTCTAGTATTAAAACTATGTTGTTAGCTTGTTGCCCATTGGAGATATTAAGATCTAAAATGACCTAATTTTGGCATCTCGTGAAAATGACCAAACATGCCCTTCACTTACGGTATTGGGAAAGCAACAAATCAAAGCAACCGATTCCAATAACACATTTTGCTACAAGACTGATCAATATAGAATACGATTTAGTAGTTTTTATTCCTAGGCTGCTATTTTTGTTGTCTTACCACTCGACTAAATTTAGCTAATTAATATGCATAAATTTGTGCCAATTGGCCATTTTTCGGGGGGGACCCTACAACTCAGAGAGAATAAAAAATTTTGACCTTATATTTTGGTACATGTTACTACTCATGACCCTCAATCTTTGTGCCAAGTTTGAGCGAAATCGGTGATTTGAGTATTATCACCTCCTGCCTGGTCCTATGGTGGACACTCTCTTAAAGTTGGTAATAAAAGATAATGAACTTGAACTCTGCAGTGGTTGATACAGGGGGAGGGTCGGGGGAGTCTCCCCCCCCCCCCCCCCCCACCCACCAGACCTGTGTCTCCCATGTTGTTCTTAAAAATAGTAGAACAAATTTATACCTAGTTGTTTCACTTCCACCAATTGACTGATTGTCAAGCTTTTGACTTACATGTAACAAACGCTTTTTGAGTCTCAGGAATGCTGCAAGTGGCATTTTAGGGGGTACAATCGGAAAAGTTTTTCTGGGGCATGCACCCAAATCCCCCTCCCCCTTCCCCCTTTTCAGAAATTCCTGGATCCGCTCCTGCTCTGGATAGCTTCCTTAACAACATGGAACTTTATCACAGTACAGAGTAACGGTTGAAAGTTAATCGTTAGCAAACATTGTGCAATTTTTACAAACATCTATTAAGCGGACACCCTCTTTTAAGCGGACACTTGGTAAAGTCCGGAAGGTGTCCTTTCGGTTACTCAATAATTATGACAATAAAGACTGGCGAAATAGCCCCTTTGAAATCTGACAAATCAATGGTCCAACAAAAAATATCCATACTACATGTACATGTACATACACAGAGACCATTAAGCTTATTTAAAACTCTAAATACTAAATTATAGCGGAGCACTTGCCAGGCCGAAGGCCTGGCTGCGCAGCTCCATACTCATAGAACCTATGCCGTCATTTTTCATGGTCATGGCCAGCGGAATGTTTCGCGGGCGCGTGTGTGCCCGAACACCGTGTTGGAACAACATCCGGGATCTTGAAAGCAAGGCTTTGTTTTTCGCGCGGCCACACGCGTGAGCCCGGTAAACACTTTAGTTGTTTTGTTGTGTCTAGCGGAGAATTAAAGTCGTTATTTTCCTGCATTTTTTCGCGGTTTGCTACTCAAGACAGGGATACTAATTAAGGTATACTCAGAAGCCGCTTTAGTGGAAAAAGACGAGCTTTCAAGGATAAAATCTTGCTTCGAGGAAGTTCATGTATTACGTTTTTATCAATGCGGGAGATGTTTGTTTTCTACGGATTTCAGAACCAGAAGCGGAGATTTGAATTTCCAAGCAAGCGAGGGACTTAAAGGTAAAACAGATTACAGTTTTCGATGAGAATTTATGTTGATATCAATCTGTGAGTGACTTTTAGTGTTATTGTTAGTTTTGGAGAATTGATTTTAAAACGTGCTTAAATTCAGTTGTATCGATCTCTTGAATTTCATCGAACAAAGCTTGAACTCGATGAGCTATAATTAAATGGTACGCGTTTTGCTTTTAAACGTAAACTAATGGAGATTTGAATAAATGTTTTCGAAAGAAAGTTGGGTTGTCCATTTTATGTGTTTGTTCATTCATTAGATAGATTGAAAAGCGATTTTATGTAAACAAAACAAGACTGATTTTATAGTACAGTTCTATCTTCACTCGCATCGCCTTATGCAAATATGTTTGTGTATTTTTGCAATTTTTGATTTTCAAATCAGTTTCTCGGGCAATTTTTGACAAACATAAACTGTATTTTATTCGGAAACTAGTGGTACTAGTTATTCTAGACAGAGAAAAGTTGTTTTTGTGAACTTTTGTACGGTCTATAAAAATGTACTGTGCAGACGGTCGCGTAATACTGTTTTTGAGAATTGCTAAAATTGAAAATAGCCCGTTCGTCAATCTTAATTCTTGTGCTTCCAACCTTACACCTTAGTTACTTACTTACTTACTTATCCTCTTCGGGCCCACGAGGACTCTCGAGGCCGGTTTCACCTTAGTTAAGCTTGTTCAAAGTGCGACGCTGTTAGGCTTGGGCTATGTATATATATTAGCTTTTAAGCTCATACTGTACATGTACATACTCATACTCATATCCACATCTTACAGTGGATATGACATAACTCTAAAAAAAGCAAGACTAAAATGATCTAAAATCATGAAGTAAGCTTAAGAACAATGGAACGATTACCGAATAAATGAATACAGTCTCAATTTTATCGAGAACCAGGCAGACCAAATTGTTAACTGGTCGATCGAGGTTCAATATTTTGAATTTGGCAGGAGGACGAATACTGTTTTACCGTACCCCCAACAAACTAAAATGCGCTCGATAAAATATTAAACCATTCACTGCTATAAAGAAATTATCCTACGCTCTTCTTAGCGTACATTGTATAAAGCCAAAGCTCGGTAACTTAAGCTTTACATGTATACAGCCCAACTATTTTGAGCAGCTTAAGCTTAACGTGAAAATGTCTCTAGATAAATTTTAGGAAAAGTCACCAAATTTGGTGGTCATTGCGTCGACCGTTTTGAGACGACATAACTTCAAAGTTTGAGCGGGCGCCAAAAGCACCCCCCCCCACCCCCCCCCCCCCCCCCGTCTGGTTATGGTTAAAGCTCAACCATATGGGAAATATAGGGTAAAAGGACACGAGAAATTTGTAACCTAATTATACTTGTACTCATTTCACTGATGCGATGCAGTATGACATACACGTAACCTGGGGTGTACAATGTACTTTATCAGAGACAATCAATACCAGTCAATATCAAATTCAAATTTATCGGGAAAACGTAGAAATTGCAAATATTGTTTGCTAGAGATGCAAAATAACATACAATTAAACTTTTAATGTGTTTGGTAACATTTTATGTTTTTTTCACTGAAAAAAGGTGAAAAAATACGCATTTTTATTCAACAATGGCTTGACCACATGTTACTTATGACGTCATATCTCGTAACCATAGCAACTGCTTGTCGCCAAGCTTTATGAAATTGTGTCTTAAGGATTAATAAACAGCTACTGGAAACGACATGTGCTAATCCTAAATGGTCTTGAAAATATCGGAGAAAAACCTTAAGGGGGGTGGCAACCACCCCCCTCCCTTGTACGTCCGAGGGTTAAGAGTCCCTCTTTCAAAATAGAGTAATCAACATTGAGTGGTATCGACCAAAAGGGTTCCGAGCCTTCGTCTCATCAAGGTCGTCTTCATTCCCATATGAAAAAATTCAATTTATAGACTGATTTTTATTCACCTCCTCCGATCGAGTAGTTCCACTTCGTCACAACTTTTGTATACCCTTTCTTTCTTCCGACATTTTAAATGGCTGATTCCATCGCTTTCCTAACGCTTCTTCACTGAAAATCGCCTTCAAAAGCTTGCCATTAGCGAAAACTCCGAACCAAAACAAGCCATGTGGTTTGGGGGTCTCAATTAGCAATTGTATAATCCCAACTATTTCAAAACATGATCAATATGCCTAATTTATTGTTGGTAGGAATAAATTACGCATATATGCGTAACTAGAAGTTAAAGCAATGCCGATTTCTACACAAACGTGTCAGCAGTTTCACTTCGAGCACCATTTTACTTGTATGGTTGCAGGGATGACCGTTTCGGGAAACGTTTTGGGTTCAATCACTGTTACAACAGGCCTTAGACGACGTGATAAACCCACCACCCGGGAGGATTGTCTGGCGTTATTCACAATGGCAGCCCGCGTACATTCAAATGCTAGTCACAATACCACAAATTGAATTTGTCAAGGGTATTCCTCCGGCGTTGGAACACGATTCCTATTTCGATGTCAACAAACGGAACTTAATCATCTTTGACGATCAGATGAGTAGTATAGTACTTGGGGCTGCCAGCGCATTTTTTATAAATCTGAATCCAACTGAATTTCAAAACTATTTCACAAATTTTGGAAACCAGCGCTTTTCTCAAGTACTGGTTTCCAAGTACTGGCTTTGAAGCCTATATTTCAAAACCAGATTCTTAACCGCTGAATCCAAATTCTGAAATCCAACTGTTAAACCCAAGGTCAGATTCCAAGAATTATTTCCAGCTGTTTTTTCCTAGAATTACATTTTAACCAATCAGAGATTGTAAAGTGCACTTAACAATTTTAACCAATCAGATTCATCACATTTTTGATACACAATTGTGTAATATTACAGCGTGAATTCATTCCGTTTGTGAAGCTAGATGTGTCAAGATGCTAATCACAATGAAACAGCTAGACCAAAGATATGAAAACGTTTGCAACAATATCAAAGACGCTAAGGAATATGCGTTGGAACAATGCCATCTGAAGGCCAAAATTGAAATGCGTTTAAATATTCATATAATGGAAACAGGAAAAATCATCATAGCGTGACACTCTCAGAAAAAAAAAAAACAGGGAAACCCCCTAGGAAATGAGTCAACACTAATAGCTATCGTTACAGATCACGAGACAGTCATTTGATTTTTTAACCAATCACAACCTTCATTTTTTGCCCAAAATCGATTCTTAAATATATTTTTTTCCAAATTGGTTTTGGTTTTGGAAGCGCTGAATCCCGACCGCTGAATCCCAAACACTGGATCCTTGCACCCGATGGATTTCAAGCGCTGGATCACAAGCGGAGCCGATATGATTTCTGTATATCTGAAAAAAATATATAGACGTCTGTAGAGAAAAATGCTGGAGTCAAATGCTTGATTTAAATGTTGATTTATTTATTGATTTTCGAGATATTTCCACAAGAAAACCATATGATTTACTTATTATCATCAAATATTGTTTCTGGGTTTTGACAGTATTTGCAAATGACAATTTTTTTATTTACATCAGTCTTTAGAGGAAATCATTTGTCCATTTTGTTTCAAACAGATACAAGAGTATAAGACTCATAAAAATGAATCGTGTTCTTCGGCTAAGGAATTGATTGTTGAAGAAGGTCGAATTGTTTGTATAAATTGCAGTCAAGTTGACAGGTATAAATTTGTTGATCCATATATAGATTTTCACAAAGAGATGTATAAGATCAAGAGGAAATCTATCTACCATAGGAAATATCATATAGAAAATGCTATAATGGATATATGTACTGCGGGTAGGATAGAGACAACAAGGGATGTTATAAATAGAATTTGTCTAATTTTTAATGAGATAGACAAGATTTCGAACAAAATTAATGGGTGTCGACGGCGGATAATCAGTATTAAGTTGGGATTACCATACAATGAGTCCAACATCGAAATCGAAAAGGACATTGACTACATATCATCAATATTGGAGAAGGATCCAATTGCTTATAGGGAGAAGGATCGATGCTATTCTTAATAAGTGAATTTTTCATCATATTTAACTCCCAATTTGTCAACAAATGGATTGTTGTCAATTAGTATGAAATCGACAAAATGCTGCATTTTACTATAGAATTCTTGTGATTCAAATTCACCTGATCTCAAAATGTCTTTTAGCTCATTTAAAAGGTGCCCATATGTTTGAAAAGCATATTTGCATTGGTCTATTTTTCTCTCTATATCCCTTACACCAAAAGCCTGGTTAAACCAGGGTTAACCAGGGTCCAAGCCTGGTTGAATCAACCAGGGTTTCCTGGTTCTCAAACCAGGCTAAGCAGGCTTGAACCCAATGTGCAAAAAGCCTGGTTAACCCGGGTATTCCTGGAAAGCCTGGTAAGCTTGGTTTATCTAAGAACCAGGTAAACCAGGCTTTAACCAACCTCTAAAAAACTGAATGAACCAGGGTTTCCTGGTTCAAAAACCAGCCTAACCAGGCTACAATCCAATGTGCAGAAAGCCTTATCAACCTTGCTTTTCCTTGTACTTACTAAGCCTGTTTTTTTTTTTTCTCAGAGTTTATAACCAGGGATACCAGGTTTTAACCCAGCTCTGAAAAGTCTACATGTAGTTAAACCCTGGTTAGCATATTGAACATTAATTTTAGAATCCGCATCAGGTTACCGGGATTGTACAAAAAACATGGTTCGTATTTCAATACAAACAACCTCAATATTAATGAGCTTATTGCTGGGTTGTGACCGCAATGGGTCAGAGTCGGTTCAAGTCGGTTCAATTGGTACGAGACTGCTATTGGTCACAATCAGGCCATCGAATACAACAAGTGCAATTTGATAAAATGACTGAATTGTATTTGTCGACGCACATCGAAGCACAAGGCAGCAAAAAAAGTGCACACACAGGGCATCGTATTAAATGTGCTGGGCATCCTGGATACTATTCTGATGATCCAAGGCGGCACAGATTTAGAACAAAATTAATTCCCTTTTTCTCAATTAATTTATTTTGTTTTGCTTGATACAGGCAAAGGTACATGTAGCCCCTCGATACAGGCAAAGGTAGCCCACAAAGAAATGACAAACTGGACACCTAACACCCGATTTAGAGAAAAATTTGGAAATATACATGAAACTGTCTACAATGTGCATTATGCATTATCCATCTGGCAGCTGCAACTGTCTTTATAACAAATTATAGTTACAGTGTACATGACTGTCTTATCTGTGTCCATTCTTGATTGACCTGTTGTTTGACTTGCCTTGCACATCCACTGTACAGTATCTCTGAAAAATATGAACACTAGAATTAGGATAATTGGCCTACATGTATTACATGACAAAACACAATGTTCCAGCTACATGCACATGCAGCTCAAAAAAAGTGAAAAAGGTGCTAATCAAATTTTTTGGAAAGAACCCCTGCAAGTTACCAGAATTATAACTTACAATTACTATTTCTCAACTTTATCCCTATCCCAATATACCTGTACATGTAAAGTCCAGGTGTTAGGAGAATTCCACCAAGAACACTGTACTACAGTTCTGAGCCCTGGTCACATACCATGCTACATTGTATCTGTCCATAATTTGCCAGTTTTTTTGTTTTTGTTTTTAATACTTCTAAAATGTACCAGGAGTGTACATGTACAACAAGGGACATAATGAGGAACTGAGCATCCCAAAAGAAACCAAAACCATACAATAACATGTACTTTTATTAACCCCTAAATAGGTACAACAAACATGTATATCACATTTACTTTTATATGGAAGTCCCCCCAGGGGTAAAGAGAACCACATTAAATAATACAAACTATTATTAATAAATAAAATAAAGTTAACTTAAGTACATGTAGTTCCCCAGACAGAATGATAATGTTCAAATGCTTTACAGCTCAACAGGTACTCAAATGCTTTACAGCAATAATTTAACAATAATGTGTAATGTACGTCACAAGTGGAAGTTGCAAATGGGTGCCCCTAGGAGAACTAAAGGCTGAAACTACATTGTACACCAGGTCCCATGCTCCTCAAAGGAAGAGAGCCACATCCCAGTCACGAGTCACCCCCACCCCCCCCCCCCAAAAAAAAAAAAAACAAAAAAACAAACAACAACAACAACAACTGCTTACAAACACTGAATGCCACAAAAATGCTAACTGCCAAATAAAGGCCAACACTAATGCCAACAAATAACCTGAAATGTTAACTACAAACTGCCATAGAAAAGCCACCATTGCAAGGGCAGGGGACAAGGCCAAAAATGTTTCCTCCTAGTAGTTAACTACTGTGTACGAGGAAATTTTTGCGGGAGGAAAATTTTGTGAATTGCCGACTGAATTTGTTTTGCGGGAATAAATTTTTGCGGATCGAGACAGCTAAAATGTCTGCTGGGAGGAAATGTTTGCGGATTTCTGGTCAAGTATAAATAAAATTCAAGGCAGTATCGGTATTACATTGTAATTTTACTTCCTGACCGGAGGTTTCTATAGTTCCCATATGTGTAGTTATGGTAGCTGTTCTAGTGCTAACATAAACATAAATAACCGGAAAACCTGAGTGAATTAGTGTACGTTCTTGTAAAAACGTATTAGTCGATTATACTAACAGTCTCTGGTTCTTTTGAGGACGTGTCTGGAGTTGAATTAGGAATACAGATGACTGTGGCGCCGGTCGCCTCAGAGTTATGAGAGTAATATGTTCACTGTTAAAACAAGATTTACTAATTTTTCTGTGGGAGTATATTGCTGAGGAGGAAAATTTTGCAGGAGTTTCTTTTTTTTTTTTTTTTTTTTTGCGGATCAAAGGAAATCTGCAAAATCCACAAAAATTAACTCCCACAAAATTAAACTCCTACACGGTATGTTAGATTGTATTTAACTGCATCAGGGTTCTCGCTAAGTTTTAGAGTACATGTACATGTAGACAGTTGAGATATAATAGCAGGCTGCTTGGCAATTGAGTGCCGAAGGCACGCTAATTCCTAGGGTGGCCTGGGGGCATGCCTCCAGGAAAATTCGAAAATCTAGAGGTTCAGAATTTCCATGTCATGCATTTTTGGCAATACATTTTTCATAAAGCCTTCAACTGAGGGATTACCTTCAATGTGAAAACAAATTTACGAGAAACCTGTCTGTTCATTAGTTTTTTGTGCAACTTTTACTGTTCATTCAGGTTTGTTTAACATATAAAAGGTAAAGTCGCACTTGGGCCACGATGACCCACACGGCCGGAGCTTAACCCGGTTTCCGTAGCATGAAGCAACTAGGAATATTGCTACTCCCCCCTGGATGGGATGCTAGTCCATCGCAGGGTTACCGCCAGCATTTTGTCGCCGGTGCCCATTTATACACCTGGGTGGAGAGAGACATTGTGGAGTAAAGTTTCTTGTCTAAGGAAACAACACGACAGCAGAGACCAGGCTCGAACCACCGACCTTCAGGTTGAAAGTCCGACGCGCTAACCACTAGACCACCGTGCCGCCCACAATATGTTTAACATATATTAAGCCTTTTCGCTGAAAAGTAGGCGGCTCAAAATTCGAAGTAGCCGGTTTTTTAGCCGGTTGCTGGCACTTAATGAGAACTCTGCTGCATATATGTATATGTTGTGGTTCAAATTTTTCTTTGGTTTAAAAATTTTCAAACTGGTTTTATTTTTATTTTCCTCTGTCTCAGATTCATCAACATAATCTCAGACAAAATAAAAATTAAACTAGCCTGAGAAAACAGATGTCGTTCAGTGGCGCCAACGCTGGTTCCCCCGTGAAATGGACGTCTGAGAAATGAGTGCAAAAATTCTGTACATCTGACTTAATGCCTACCCAGATCTCGGTAGTGCTTCTGATTGGTTGAAACAAATTTCCTTCGCGGCACGCATGGATCATGCATCGAACTGATCCTGTCTACATGAAAATATAGAGTGAATTAATAAATTTGCTACTGTAAATTTCATTTCATTACTTGTTCAATAATCCGCTCCAGTGTTGACGTCGCAAAATGACATCTGTTTTTTCAGGCAATAATTAAACCGGTTTGAAAATTTTCAAAGCAAAGAAAAATTAAAACCACAACATATTTATATAAAAAATGCCAACAAAAGTAGAAGGGGAATCCTACAAATACAAGACTTTTTAATCATCTCAGGGCGCGATCCATTCAACCAAAATTTCGGTCCAAACCTCAATGGATCGGTTTGGTCCAACCGGAAAAGTTTCGAAAAAACTGGTCCACCTTTTGAGGTGGACCTCTTTTCCCAGAACCTTGGCCCGGAAATTTTGGTTGAATGGATCGCGCCCTCAGTGTTTACAAACAGTCCCACAATGCAATTCAAAAAGGGTCTTGACCTGACCTCCCGCACAACCTCAAATTGGCCAATACATGTACAGTGTAGATGCTAAAAGCACCGCCAGCAATATATGCAGCCCTTTGCTTCCTATTACATGAGCAATTTAAATGTACGAGAAAATGAGCGATTACATGTACATGTAGCTTACCTGATCAAGAATGAAGTACAATTCAATTAGATAGCACACAGTGTACATCAAGGTGGTTTCTTTACACTTTGAGAACTGGTAATAACAGTAAATGGAAGACTGTTAGAAAAAAATCATTAACATGATTTCGACAGAAAATAAACAATTCTATTATTTTACAAGCACAGATGAGGCTGTATAAAAAATATAAAAGCAGATGTACATGTACATGTATGGAATTATATGCAGTGCAGCAATGTGCTGCTGTCTCTTGGATCTTTCTAAAGTTAAAGATGGCAAAACAGTACAATGTAATTTGAGCTTCCATGTGGGTCACATGTACATGTAGCTAGTATTACAGAGCACATGGTTTCCAATATAATTCCATACAAAGCTAAGGCAAAATATTAATTCGATGAACTGATTTGATTTCAATTAACGAATCCAATAGAATGCAATCGTTTGACTCAGAGAATGGCTTGGTACGTTTACATGAAGTAAGACGCTTACATGTACATGTACGTAGGCTTCACTAAAGATCTACACGCAAGCTTACCGGTACAATGATGCAAAATATTTGATCGCATTCGAAGGCAATGTTTTTTTGCAAAGCTGTACTGATCGGGTCATTGATCATTTCGCAAGACAAAAAAATGTTTAAAGCTTACATGTATATGTGCAAGGAATCCTATATGCTCAGTTAGTGTAAATAAGGAAGGAACTCACCTTAAATTTCTCATGAGAATAGCGCTGCGCACAAATACTAAAAATAGATAGACCCCCTACGTGACTCGGACAAAGTTTGCCGTCAGCTCAAAGGCTTTGTTTGGGCGGGATGTGTTTTGGATACGAAAAATCGGTAAAATTAGCGGTAAACGTGATTTGAACGTCTTTGGGGCTTCAAATCTAATAAATAAAAACCAATGTTATATTCGGGAGTGAAAAACTGATTCAATAAATGTAGATTTTGGCTTAAAATTCAATAAATTATGCGACGAGGCTGCACAGCGAGTGAAATCCGATCATCAGACTTCCAATCTCTTAGCTCTCATGCGATCAGAAAACATTTCATGTCTTTCGTCCAAAATTAAGCCAAAAGTAGATTGTTGTATTCTCCTTGTATGACTATGATGTGTGCATCACTAGCTTGGATAAAGATACGTAAATAGGTTCCAAATGATTCAGAATATGTATTTGATACAAATACCGTTTACAACCCGCGAATCTGGCGAATACGACGGGAGCAAAGCAGAACGGCAAAAGGTCCAGAGAATGACAAATCCTGTCTTTGCGTATATATTCTAAGGGATACTGAATATATGCTGTAACGCTTGGAGAGTATATAGAGGCCCTGTTAGGGGGGTCTGAATAATCCATAATCCTGGATAAATGTTGGAAATAATCCGTATCCCAATTTTGTAAAAAAAAATATCCCTAAAATAAAATTCTAAAACAATCTATTCATAGCAACCTCTAATTACCCTTTTGTGTCACGTGAATTGACTTACGTACTGTATATCAAGCATGTCAACGGTTAAAAATACAAAAAAAGCAAGTGACACACTCGAACACCAACCCCGCGGCCTGGCCAGTACCTTACGCATGCGCACAGCCATATCACCCTGGCAGTTGCAGCCATGGACAGCTGTTTCGTCCTAGTTAGGACTCATCAGCATGGCATATATAACCATGCAGGGTCTCACAAAAGATCATCGACAGCTATGCCATGTTGATGAGTCCTAATAAGGACGAAACAGCTGTCCATGGCTGCCACTGCCAGGGTGATATGGCTGTGCGCATGCCTAAGGTACTGGCCAGACCGCGGGGTTGGTGTTTGAGTGTGTCACTTGCTTTTTTCGTGTTTTACTTAAAATTTACTGACACATCGATCAGCAAAAATGTTGATCCACCTCCCCATACGCATGCCGTGGGAGGACGGCCGTGCTGTCCCCAGCCAACAGCTACCACTTGTGTTGTGTGGAGCTTGCGCTTAAAGGGATGCTTGCATCCACCTTGACAGTAAAGGGCACCTGCAAAACGACTTTCGGCCATTGCACTCTGGTGGGATCTATGGGTCCGCATTTACTAGCTTCGGCTGGGTTGCATATCCCTTGGGGAGTTTTTCTCGCTTTTCTTCCCCAAGCAGATGTTTCAGGACGTTTCGGCGCTTTTCGCGGTACGTTTCGGAACGTACTTTTCTGGCCTGTTTCAGCAGATTTTTTTCCTTTGACTTAGTTTCCAAGCGGTTGTAGAGACAGTCTGTGTTAGTACTAGGGAGCTCTGCTTTCACAGCTGTCGTGACAGGTCCCCAGCCGAAAGGTCGACCCGGCCTCCCCCCGTCCCCCGTATAGAGCACCCAGGGGACCGCGGGTTGTAGTGACAGGTCCCCAGTAAGCGAGGTTGACCCGACCTCCAGTAGAATTGGTTTCGAATTGGTTTTTGAATTGGTTTCAATTGGCAGACGAATTAAAAACTCACCAAAACACCCCCTATGGGGGTTCAATTATTTAAAAAAGAGGGTCCGACGGCTATGCCATGCTGACGAGTCCCAATAAGGACGAAGCAGTTGTCCATGGCTGCCACTGCCAGGTTATATGGCTGTGCGCAAACTGTACTGGCTAGACCCTCGAGGACCCTTTTGTAAACCACGTGTAAGCGCTGTTATCTTGCCTTTCATCTTGGTGTTGAGAGTCTGGTCCAACTGTAAGATGCCAAGATATTTATAACCTTCTTCCTCTATTTCCCCGATGTGCTGGTCGTCGGGTAGGTCTATTCCACTGCTGCTAACTTGTCTTCCCCTTCTCATTTCCAGGACAGCACACTTGTCAAGCCCAAACGACATCTTAATATCTTGCGAGAAGATCCTTACTACTTGAATAAGTGAGTCTAGTTGATCTTTGCTCGTTCCGTACAACTTCAGATCATCCATGAAAAGCATGTGGTTAATGGGTTTCGTGTCCTTTGCCAGTCTGTATCCAGCTCTCATATTTTGTAGTACAAGGGTCAAGGGTAACATGATCACTATAAACAGTAGTGGTGACAAGGAGTCACCTTGAAAAATTCCTCTCCTAATGTCTACCTGCCCGAGAACCGTTCCTCCTGATGTCAATACGGTCTTCCAATTCTCCATGCTGTTGCTGATTATAGAGATCATATTCTTGGCAGCCCCAACCATCTCCAGGCATTTCAAGATCCATGAATGTGGCACCATATCATATGCCTTCTTGTAGTCTATCCAGGCCATTGACAAGTTTGTCAACCTTCTCCGGCAGTTCTTCAGGATTGCTTTATCTATAAGCAATTGATCTTTAGTTCCTCGAGATCCCTTCCTGCACCCCTTCTGTTCATCTGTTAGCAGTCCATTCCTTTCCAAGTGCTGGTATAACTTCTCTCCCATAATTCCTGTCAAGAGCTTCCACATCATGGGTAAGCAAGCAATGGGGCGGTAGTTACTGGCCAGGGCACCCTTCGTTGGGTCCTTTTGTATCAAAACTGTTCTTCCCCTGACCATCCACTCTGGTACATTCCCTTGACATATACAGTCTTGCAAGCATTCTTGCAATCTAGCGTGCAATCCAGTCAGTTTCTTAAACCAGAACCCTCGAACAAGATCGGGCCCGGCTGCCTTCCAGTTTGCCATCTTGCTCACTCCAGTTCTAATATCCTCCACAGTGATGCTAATATCTTCTTGCACCTCTGTTGTACTAAACTCCACCTCTACATCTTCTAACCAAGATGCTTTCTCATTGTAACCAACTTCCTCCGACCAGATCTTGTTCCAGAAGGAGGTTGCTTCTGAGGGATCAGGTAACACCGTTTCTCCTCGTTCCTTTCCATCTAGTGTTTCGTAGAACAGCCTCTGGTTGGTTCTAAACAGGTGGTTCTGTTTGAACTGTTGACATCTCTCGTCGTATCTTTTGATCTTAATTCCACCTGCCTTGATCTTCTGTTTCAACATGCCTGAGACATACAAAGTGCCCCTTTCCTCAAGATGATATTTTCTGTTCAACCTTTCCCTCTCTCTTTGTTTCAGCCTCATGTTTCCTCTTCGGACTTCCTCGATGATACTCAGGTCTTTTCTCCAAGTTTCGATATTCCTCTTGATCCTTCTCTTCCAGAATGGCTCTTCAGTTCTTCTCCCTTTCCTCCCTTTTATCATTCCCATTCTTTCTGTAGTAACATATGCAGCTGCATACATTAAAGAGTTCAGTTCAGTGATGTTGTGCGTCTGAATCCTTTTGACGGCTTCATTGACTTTTCCAACTTCTGCTTTCAACTTCGTTTTTTCGCATGACTTCAATGATGGTAATCCTATTCTCTGTTCTAGTTGCATAATTTCTAGGATCCTGTCACAGAGGGCATCCAGTTCTGGGTTGATCTCTTCTTGTAGTTCTTCAGCAGTGAAAACTCTGGGCTCCTCTTCAGCTGAGATGCTGTCTTCACTTTGGTATTTTTCTTGGGTATCAGATATTGTTGCATGGTCTGGTGTAACTGTGGTATGAAGCTCTGTAGCTTCAGTCTCCTGATGTTCGTGGTCTGGTGTATCTGTGGCATGGGGCTCTGTAATTTCAATCTCCTGATGTTCATGTCTTACTCGTATGGCTATTTCCTCTTGCTCCACAGTCTCTAGCCACTTATTATTATTATTATTATTATTATTATTATTATTATTATTATTATTGTTACACCGCGAGGTTGGTATTTGAGTGTGTCACTTGCTTTTTTCATGTCAAGGGCTGCATCCTAATGAAACATAGGGGCGGTGTAACTTACATGTAAGCTGTTACCTTTGAACAGGTGTATTTATGACCATTTGAGTGTAAAATGGGGTTGGCAGGCCTGCACGACTCTTACCTCAAATTTTTAATGCCATTTGCTCCTTCTATATGTTTTGAACGGGTATTTTATATTTAGCCGTTTGTTAAGGACTTGGTTTTAGTGTAGACTGAGTTTAAAAGCCGCATGCATGCAACGGATTAGAGGTCAAGTCTGTCGGTTGTGGTTCCCGTGGTGTTGCGCTTGTAGATTTTGAAGCTTTTTGACCTCATTTTAGCGTCCTTTTTTTGCCTGGCAGTTGGTGTGTTGTTTTTGCCATTAATATTGTCATGTAGATTTTTATGTGGAAAGGTTTGAATTTCTCTAACTGACTGATTCTCTCTGAAATACCGGACATGACAGAATCTGAAATGATCTGTTGGCCGTGAATGTCTTTCCTACTATTTAATGTTACGCTGGGCCCAGCTATTTTAGTTTTTTGCAGGATTTTAATTTTCAGGATCCAAGCTTTCAACTTGTAGAGAGTTGAAGTTTGTCTCAGTCAAGGCTGTAATTTTAGCTTCCATTTGCTACGCTTTATAGCTGCGTGGAGCTCGCTGTTTATACTAAAACCTCCGTTGGCAATTTTAACAGTCTAGCGCCTGCTTCGTTTATGCCACTATTTCATTCAGGCAAGACCATATGGTTTCGGTTCTCCTCTCGAACCTCATCAGTTGCCGGGTTTGTATTTGCTAGTTGCTACCTTTCAGTAGCAACACATATTTTTGTTGAGAACGGTTAAACCATTCTGCTCGGCATAATTTTCAAGCTTATAAATTGCCCCAGTTACTTCAAGGAGTGGCTCATTTAGCGGGTGCAACAGCGATGTGAGAGATGCCATTTTTTTTAACCCTATTCGGCCTGGGCTTTTTTTGGGTTCCTGAGCCTGGGGGGGGGGGGGCACATTGTGCCCCCCCTTCGTAACTTCAAGAACATTAAGGCTACGACAATGAAACCTAGAGGGTACATAGTACATCCAAAACTGTCTCCTTTGCGGTCCGCACAATGGAACGATGACGTCATATGACGTAGTTATTAGGTAATTAGTTATGCGGCCGCCATCTTGGATCCGCCATCTTGGATTTCTGAAATTTTTTAAAACCTCTTAAAAACCGTCCAAATTGACTCAAAATTAATCAAAACCAATAAATAAACGCTAAATGACGTAAAAATATAAAAGTTATACCAATAAACATTGTTTTTCTTCATTCAAAGGTACAAATATGCAAATTTCAAAAACATGGCTGTCAAAATCTTGTTACCATGGAAACATCAAGTCACGTGATCAAAAAACTGTCATACAAAATTGTTGCCAGATAACTTTTAGGAAAAGTCACAAAGTTTGATGGCGTTTGAATACATATTAAAGAAGTTATGAACGTTCAAAGTTAGCGTGGGCACTTTGTGCCCCCCCCCCCCCAGGCCGAATAGGGTTAAGCGAGTCTTTAGTTGACCTTTGATCACCTACAGTGAGTTCTCAACTACCCGCCATCTTGAGTATCGTAAAAAGGGTTGTTGTTGTTCATCGTGGTGAACACACTAGTAAAGAAGTATTTTTTCGTTTGTCTCACGATGTAGTCACTTCCGATGTGGATCGCTGCATACTGCTAGTCTTCTTCAGGCGATGGGGTCGACTGGTTACGCGTCACCTTATGAAGCACGATGTTCTGCTGTGATTGGTTGGTTTTCAACAGCTGTGATTGGCGCATTCTTGAGTATATTACCCAGAAGACTTAGCGACTGGTGACTACTACCGCGAGGCATCGCGGGCTCGGAATTTTGACTAGGAGCACTGGATCGGAGGGGCCACTGGAGATATAATATTTGTCATTTTCTGTATGACGTTTACCTCTCTTAATGACCATTTATCCTTTTTTATGTAAAAAGCAATTTATGTGATAATGATCGATAGTAATCCGTAATTTTAAAATGAGGACGCAAATAATCCGTAATCCTTAAAATTAGTGGTCAATAATCCGTATCCCTTCTCTAAAAACCCCTAATAATCCATAATCCTAAAACCCTAACAGGGCCTCTATATAGGCCGCAATTTGGAAAATTAGAGAGCTGCTTATTCTCGAGTATTCGTCCAACGAGTATAAACGTTTCTGTTACTACCCAGCGCTGCGGTCGCATAAACAACATAAAAATAAACCTATCCTTTCAGTGGAGCAATGGACAGATTATCATTTCTTTTCACAATTATTGAAACCTGCCTTTTATTTGCAATGGATCCCTTTTTTATAACTGCTTGGTTTAATATGCTACGTTTCTAACGGCTCAGCTGTATACAATTGTGTATATACTGCAGACTGGACCTCTCGAGAGTGAAATCATTCAGACAATAATATTGCCGCTCTCTATCAATTCTTTGCATTTTCACCAAAGTTTGAGATGTTTCAAGAATAATGTTTAGGTTTTCTATTCAACATTGACCCGGGTGATCGATTTTCTTGCGAAAATATCGATAAAAGCCGCATCAAAGTATTCGCCAACATCACTTTCCCATACGAAATTATTGTGCAGGAGAAGTTTGTCTGTCCGATTCACAACGGGGGTCAAAAGTCTGTGACGTCATTTGTGTGCAGCGCTATTCCAACATTCGAGGTCTGCACGGCCGGTACCGGCGATCGCGTTGAGTAGACAGTGATAACTAATCTTTCTTGTACTAGTGGTAGCTTTTACAAGCAATTTGTTGAGTACATTCGAGGTTGAACCTCACCAAAGTCAGAATACCTACGTAAGAAACTTATATAAAAGCTTTTCGTACGATCTTTCAGCCCTTCGATTCGATTGGCCGTTGGTAATTTGAGCTTGGCGCGAGGCTATGCGACCGTGCCTATGTAATCCCTGCTGATCTCTGTATCGCAGGCGCTATTCACAGGCTCTGCTCGACAATGATCGACCATATTCGCTCAAACAACGAAGAAGCTGAAATTATGGACAAATTTAAACTTTAACGAGCAAGAAAGTAAAATTTAATCTTTTAATCAAGGTATGATATAATCTTTAGAGCTATAAATATACCTCAAACTGAAGAAGTAGAACTGGCACTCAAAACCACTGTTCCATGGTTGGCAACCATTTTGGAAATCAGAGGCCGCCTGATAAGCTTTATACTTATATAATTTATTTTATAGGCCATCTTTCCACAGGTATTTGCATTAAACAACATGGAGTTATGTACATGTATTGCCGAATTTAGTGAATGATTTGGATCGGTAAACAAACAGAGTGTATATATGTAAGACCAGGACAGTGGTTTTAAGTAAAAGTTTGTGTGTTATCATGGATAGTAGAAGGATTATGTATGCGAAGGAGAAATAAAGTCAAGCAGTGTTACATGTATGTAGCACTCGTCGTTTTTGTTTGGGACCAGCGCTGTGTAAAAATTGAACCACGATAATAATTTCAATAATAAACTCACTTCATAGTTAGCCTTGGTAATCAATTTTGGCAATGGAAATATTACATTAATTTTTATCTACATGTACAATGAAATTTCTAAGAAGTCTTCAGGGGAGAATACTGCTGAAGTGCATTATGTACCTAGGGAATTATGCTAGGTATCTGCGGATAATACTCGAATTATACCAAATTATAATTCTGCAAGTTAAAACTACATACATTACATTTTATAATTCAACACATTGATACACTGCCCAAATATGGTAAAAAAAGTTATCTATATATGTTATGTCTACATGACGTATAACCAGCGATGGCGGTAAATTTCGCATTTTGAAGGAAAGTGAAAATGACTGCTGCCTACAATTTCGTGTTTTTTGGCGAAGAAGTGCGTGAACTATTAGTTAAAGAAGGGAAAAGAACGAAAAAAAGAGAAGAAAAGAAAAGAGAAATATACTGTTCACATGATTGGACAAAAAAGGCGCGAAATTTTCGCGTTGTCGCGGTCGCAGTGTTTCTTGGCGTAGCTGAATGAAAACTGGTTCAAAGTTTATCCGCTCGACAAGAAGTGAATGAAGGAGCACAATTTTCGTGAAATTCCTTTGGTAATCACTTCTGGAATATGATATAGACTTGATGTTTCCTCAGAAAAGTTTCTGATCTCGTCATTACGGCTGTGAGAACTAAAAAACGAGCATTCCAAGTTTGTAAACAACATTGATCGACTCAGCTCGTCCTTCGATGCTTGAAAATTTGGTGCTTATGGAAGGGACTAAAAAGCCAAATCAACTACAGGTACGATGTTTTAACCGTTTCTTGTATCCTTTAGCTGTGAATTTTTGTAAGCTTACTGTCCACGCTGCAGTTCTTTCCGACTTTTCGCCGCTATGTTTAGGTTCGTAGCCGTGTGTTTGTTCAATTTGTTTTGATTCTGAATTGAACTTTTTAAGATACGAAACACTTGTAACTAAGACATTCTATGCCATTTTACTGTGTTTTAATTCTTGTAGTCACTACTCTGTCCCGTTCTTTGAGTAGACGAAAGCTCTTCGTAGAAACTGTCAACTGATTGTGTACGCTAAATGAATTTTAGCTTGGCAAAAGTTTCGGCATTCACTGCTTGTTGTTTAAGAAATGGTGCGAGGTAAAATATTGTAGTTAGCCTTTTTACTTAATGAAAGGTTGTATATCTCAATGATTTTTTTCTCGAAACTGTGATTTCTTATCAATGTGTTGAATTATAAAACAGTTAAAGTGTTCAAGCTTGCACAATATTGACAAAGGCGCCACTTTCATTCATGAACTGTGCGATGTTGCAAGTTTCGCGCGGTAAAACATCTGTAAGCTTTTTTTTTTTTAAATAAAAGGCTTGTCGGCGATATTTTTTCTTCAAACTGTGCTTTGTTATCAATGTGTTGAATTATAAAACTATTATAGCGCTCAAGCTTGCGTGATATCGCCTAACTTTAGCCGACTCAACCTACGGCGTCGTCGGCTAAGTATTAGGCGATATCACGCGCGCTTTCGCGCTATAATAGAGAAGTATCATTTCAGACAGTCATTTAGCGCACAATGTATTTCATGCCTGTACTCATCAATAGCTTTTGCTCTTTTATAAAGATACAGTACATGTACATTGCATCGTGTATTTTGTTTGTAAAATGGTCACATTGTTATTTTTGTTATTTTCCCTTATAATTGGTCATGAAAACATTTGCATTGTATAATTTCAGACAATCATTTAGTGCACAATGTATTTCATGCCTGTACTCATCAACAGCTTTTGCTATAAAATACAGTATATATAGTATTTGCTATAAAGATACAGTACATGTATCATGTATTTTGATTGTGAAATTGTCACATTGTTATCTGTGTTATTTTTCCCTTATAATTGGCCATGAAAACATTTGCAAAGAAGGGTTGTGCAGGGAGGGAGAGGAAAAGAAAGGAAGGAGAGCTGGCCCAAAACTTAAATGCTGCCCCTGTGCATAATGTAACAACCCCTGTTGATCTAGTTGTCACCAAAATAATGTAAATTACACTAGAATTACACTAGAAGTAAAGTGCACACTTGAAAAGATAATCAGGAAACCTGTATCCAAGCAAAGCTTTTCAACTCAGAACTGAAAGAAAAAGAGAGTGAAGGAGAAAATAATGTTGCCTAAAGCATCTGCCTAAAGTTACATGTACATGTTAATCCAAAAGCCCAATTTCTAAAACATGTTCTGTTATCAAAGTTATGAGACATCACTGCAAGCCCTCCTTTCCTTCTCATCTCCCCTACCCCCGCTTCCAACAATGAAATATAAATTATTGAACCCGTGCTGGCTTTTTCTGAAGGTCTCAAATTTTTGTAAATGTTTGGAATGTCTTGTGTTCATGTACATGTACATGTACATGTAGGTTGACAAAAAATACATGTACTTTTTCAGGGCTCGGAAAAAGTCCCGTCCGGTCGTCCGGTACAAGTAGATTTTTGTGTCGGGCAAGCTGCTTGCGAACTAAGCTGAAATAATAATTTATAAAATCCTGTCCGGGTAAGTAAAAGTTGCTTGCCCAAAGGGCAAGTTTAAATTTCAGTTTTCTTAGTCCTGTTTTTTAATGTGTATTCATCATTGTTTTCAGTGTGTATGTTGTAGGTTAAAATTGCTTTAGTTTAAAGTTATTTCAAACCAGGTTAATTTTTATTTTCCTTTGTCTGACATTATGTTAATGAATCTGTGAGAAAGAAAGATAAAAAATAACCCTAGTTTGAAATACATGTACATGTAATTTTAACCCAAAATAATTTTAACCTTTGCACGTTCTAACCAGGCTTGGTAGGCTGATAAGCATGAATATGAAAGAATAATAAATTGGCCAACATTAATGAATATCATCTATTTACACTATATTGTAAATTAAGCACATTATCATGTAGCTGAGATACATGATTTGTAGATGTGTTGTAAAAGCCATACTCCTTGTGCACATAGCTAGTCTTAAGTGTCAGCCACTTTCTTGCCCAACATCTTGTTGGCGCCAGTGAGATAGCATCTGAATTTGGACTGTCACAATGCTGTCTGGTAATTTCTCAAACTAATTTATCCCATTGCTGCATAAAGTTTAGAAATCAGTGGCCAGTGCATTTAATACATATAGTTCTTAATGAGAGTCACAAGGATCTCTGCTTCTATCAATGATAAACAACTGATTTTGTTTGCATGTTTAGCTCGGTTATTCTCCGAACCAAACTATTTTTGAAATCTGCAGCAAACGTTTGGATGATACCATACAATTTGCAGCAAGTAACATGTTTGACTCTGTTACAGAATTCTTAAAAAAAAGCACAAACAGGGAAACCAGACAAAGTTAAGTTGGCATTAGCTTCTTTTTCTTGTATCATGTTGACACCTCTTACATTAATTGGTACTCTGATAATTGTCACTTTTTGTGAGCAATGTCTTGCAAAACTACAAAGTATAGAACACAATCAATATCTAACTACCATTCTTTCACTAATCCCCAACATCACCAGACAGCATTATAGCACTCAGAATTTAGGTGCTCTCTCTATGGTGCCCACAAGGGATAGGGCAAAAAAGCAGTCACATAGTAACACTTCAGACTAGTAGATGTGCATGTACATGTACCTTAGGCTTCAGCTTTTCTGATTACACATGTAGCTGTTATTACATGCAGTCATGTCAGTAAATAAACCAATCAACATTTGTTATTTCGAATGAAGCTACCGTTGGAAGATTTCAATAATCAATTTAAAACCTGAATTTTGATTTCAAAAATGCCATCCGTCCCCGATTAATGAAAGTCATTCCCAAATAATTAGTGGAAGATGCTGAGTATTTTGACTGTAATGGTCTAAAATTTGCACCAATAGTATTTCAACATGAATCAAATTACCTATTTTATTATTATTTTATTTCCTCGTGGTATGTTATATTCCAAAACTGAATTTTTGTATACATTTTTATTCAAGATCTAGCATCTAGTCACTTGAAAAATAGGAAGCCGGCACGGTTAAGCTGCCATAATACTTTGGCAAAAATACTGTATACATGTAGGGTACATTGTACATGTATGTGCTGGTATGAACTTGTTGTTGATGTATATTATTCTGATTCTGAATGCATGCTCCCCTATTAATTTTAGGTTTGACATCAGGTTTTTGTAGCAAACAGTAAAGCATGCGCATTGAATTACATGTATAGGCTTTCTTACTTTAGAGGAGATCTGTCAACACGTTTTGTTTTTATGGAGCTCAGTAAAATAGGTTTGGTTAAATCCCAAATTAATTTTATGTTTGACAATGGGTTTGATTTTCAAGAAGCAGGCCACTCAAAACCACCAAAATGTTTGAGGTCCCTCTCCCCCACCCTCCTCTTCCTCCAAGGAATGTTAACACCTTGCTGGGGTTTGGTGTAAATGTATGGTGTAACCATGAAATGCTTGTTGGGATCCAAACTGTACAAACACACAGCTTGCTTGGATCTGAATTTCTTCAGTTTGTTTGCATGCATGTTTTGTCTTGTTAATGTACATGTACATGTACATGGCACAATTTAGATCTTTTTACATGTAGCTACTACAAGACAAACATACCCTTAAGCAATATTTTCAATATTGTTTGTCACGTTTGTTTCAGGTGCATTTATGAAAAGAAAATCGAGTTCCAGATCATCCAAGCAGGGTAATCAGACTGGCAGCAAATGCAGATAAGAAAAACAGCCTAACACATCATAATCCAGTAGATACACTGTAAACCTTTCAAGGAGTCATTTTATCTGAATGCCAATCAATCTTTATTTCCAAGTGTGGTTGTGAAGACAAATTGCAAACGTTGGCATTCTAATTACAGTGCCTGAGTACATCACAATGCTCACCATTTAAAACTGGATTGAGTGTATTTAGGTGCAGGAATGTAAACAATAAAAAATGTATAAAGAACATGCTTGGAATCTTTCTTCCTTTTCTTTTGAATAGCTTTTAAAATTATCAAATGTTCTCTTTTTACTATTTTTGGCATTCAAAGATACATGTTGGTTTTGTATAAACCAACACATTTGAACCAGGCTCGCCAGGCTTTTCAGTTGTTGATTTTTAACCAGGCTTACCAGGAAAGTTTGGTTGAACCAGGCTTGCCAGGCTTTCAAGGTGGTGGTTTACAACCAGGTTTACCAGGAAAGCCTGGTTTAACCGGACTTAACTGGCTTTCCTGGTTCCGTTTTTTTTGGCGTAAACCCATCTTACCAGGCTTTTCAGGTGAATTTCAACCAGAGTAACCAGGAAAGCCTGGTAAAACCAGGATAACCAGGCTTTTAATTTCGCTTGTTTCAGCTCTAAAGCCTGGTGAGCCTGGTTCAACCTGGGTTTACCAGGCTTGCCAGGCTTTCAACTAGGCTTTTGGTGCAAAGGTGTGTGTGTACATGTACTTGTGATACGGGAAGAATTACTTATTGACCCTTACAAGATCGATATAAGATCACCAGAGATCACCAGAATTCAGAACAAAATGAATGACTTTGAAATAAATGAGCGCCAAAAATCAAAGGTCACCGATACGTATGTGTATACCGGGAGTCTAGGGTCTACTCTAACTGCACGTCCGATCCAAGAGAGAGGAAGTGAGGGGCCTTGGGAACGAGGTTGGTAGACGTTTCAATAACAAATAGATCATTAAAACAGACCGTTGGCCGTCGCGTGTTGATATGAACGATATAGTCAATAATATTTCATTTTTATTGGTAAATTGCACAACCTTCTAAAGTCACTGTCTATTCCCAGTGTTTATTGTGTCGTTGTCGTAATTTGTCGTATTTTTGAAGCGGAATCGAGTCGCTTGTCGCCGTTCAGAACGTCTCATGTCGGCAGTTTTCGGGGCCACGTCGCTTGTCGATTTTACCGAGGCTTCTTTAAGCCGAGATGTTTTGAAAACAGCTTCGCATTTTTAATTGGCTTTAAAGGAAAAGAAACCTAATCACTAGCTCTATTCCTACAAGAGATACCATTTTGCCCGAAGGTACACAATTTTTTAGTTAACGGAAAAAAGCGACAAGTAAAATATTTTCATTTGCCTTTTTTACAATAGTCTACCTTAGTGAAGTATTTAGAGAAAACATTAATTATTTTTTAAGCCTTTTTACTGAACTTATTCATATGCACAAAGTTCTTGTTTTGTCTCATACATCCACATTTGCACTGCGATACAAATTGGTTGTTTAAAAACATTGCCAGTAAATATCAATAAATAAAGATAGGAAATATTTTTTAACCTTCGTACATCTTTTTCCAAATTCGATTGATAAGAAATCGCCATTGTAATGCCATACAAGTCATTGCTAGTAAAATACTGTGATTGATACAAAAGATAGAAAAATTAACTAAGTAAAGGGGCTCTCTAGTCAAGATTGATTGAATCGAAGTAGTTTTGCCACCCCCATCCCTCCTCACAAATTTCCCCCGTAGCAACCAAATTCGCCTCCTCGTTTGCTTAGTATAATCAAGTTGAAGTTTCCCCCTCAGTAAAATGAAGACTATTTTGAACAAATACGCTAGATTAACATGAAAATTATTTACATTCACACTCGTGATTATTTTGTTGCTCATGACTTTTATTGATTTCGTGGATCCTAAAAGAGCTCTTAGGTCCTCTATGACTGCAGTGTGTAACTCTACGATTAGGCCTACAGGAATTTTCAATCTTTCAACTTCAACAGACCATTTAGCAGCTTTACACATATTACCTATTACGTCTTTACTACATTTACCTATCAAAGGCTCCCAACTTTTCCAATTCTTCTTGTTGTTGTTTTTTATTAACCTTACATTTTCTCGCATTAACGAGATGGCTTTAAGAGCCCTTTGATTAACTCTTCTTGTTATCCTTTTTCGAAAACAATAGAAAAGACATCATGATGATTGTGACTTCATTATTTGATATCTGCTGTCAATTTTAATGTCAAAATAACGTGGCACATGTCCTTTGTTCACTTAATTGGTAACAAAATGTTCAATACATTTAAAGTTATCCCTTAATTGGAGTGTTGGTTTGGCCCCGCCGTGTCACTTAATAGAAGGATCCATATTTCATATTATGTTGAATTATGTTGAACTTAAAAACCTTATTGCAAAATATACCGACAGCGAATTCAAAGCTTTTCTACACAAACTGAATGTTATAGGAAATTTAAATATTTCAATCTAGGAATATTCGGATTCAAATTTCACATTCTTGAAATATTTAAACAATTACATTTTATTTATTCAACGGCGATATACACCGCTGCAGGCAAGTGACGTAATTCAAGGATGTCTAAATAAAAAATTCCAACAGAATGGAACTTATCTGTTATGTATTGGACTGAGAACAATGTCCTTGTTTTCCGGGAAGAGAAGGGGAACTGACGACAAATACAATTTGTGGGGAAAAGTGTTTCAAAACTTCTGCATGACCAAGATTGTGGATCATAAGTTCTGCCATACCGGTCTTTAATCTATACTTCCACCATAATCTCTATTGATCATTGAGCAATACAGATCATTATCTGTCGCTGTGCTTAACCGATTAGAAAACCTTTCACATGAAAAAGGTTTGAATGCCTAGCGTAACAACGCTACGAAAGCCCATAGAGAATTCAAACTTGGCTGAATCGCAGCTTCAGCTTGGGTGGCCTGTGATTATTTCCATGTATCGTCGATTTCTTTTTAGGAACGCAATTTTGCACAACTTCTAGATCTGTTCAATATTCTCCCAAGTGGAACTGTTGGTTAGTAAGTTACGGCATCAAAAATCCTTTTTTTTTTTTTGCACTGAGATACTAAAATAATTTATTTTTCTGCAGGGGTTTGTCGGACAATAAAATAGATAAGCTTCCGCCTGGGATATTCTCAAATAACACGGAGTTGGCATATTTGTAAGTTTGACACATTAGTTTGTTTGTTATTATGAGAGTAGATTGAGTGGCGCTACTTTATTCATTTGTCAAGTTAACACGCCTACTATTTATCACATTGCCGTTGTTATCATGGTTTTTATCATACATAATTCTGATGGAAGAACATTCGTCTTCAGATAATGTGATATTTAAGCTGCTTAACAAAAATGCCCCTGTATCGAAATAACACAATTTATTGTACATTGTGTTAAGAAGCCTCGTAATGCGATGGATGTATTTTTCACTAGGCTGGGACGGTAACATTACTACTGACTAAATATATTTTGTTGCTCCTGGCATTTTAAGATTATGTTTCGTCTTTGCTGTGGCTGTGGTAGGTATGGAGGTGTGGTTCGGTGAAAGTGGTTGGGGATGGGTTATTTACGGCGCTTTCCACTTGTCAGAACAGGCTGGCCGACCGGTCAAATTGTAAATATTATACTATTATTTGTCAGAACAGTCCAATCAAACCGATCAATTCACGAGTAGCACGCCGGGGATTTTTAATTAGATTCCGGACACATATTTGTCCACATTTTTTGTTGTCGCTATTTTGGCCGCGTATGGAAGTCTGGGGAGAGCCTGGGGTCAGTATATAAACGCGCACCTGATGAATTGTGGATACTAGTTAGCGCGCATTTCTTTAGCTTCATTTTAATACCAAATTTTTCGAATTTGGGCAATTTTTTTCGGTTCTTCTGTCGCTTGCAATTTCGAAGGTGTGATGGCGTCACGGAGCAGGAGATTCTGAGGCAATTTTTAAAAGATTTAAACGAAGAAACGACAAGATGCCACGAAAGGAATAGAGCGGCTACGAATTGCCACATCGATTGGTAAGAAGTTGTCCGATTCAGAACTTTGTTTTTTTCTCGTCACTTTCTTATAATTTGAACTTTCGTAACTTTTATCTTGCTTAAATATCTGTGTTTTAGCCGTAATGTTGCTCACTATTATAATGACAAATGAAATAGTGTCATGAAATTTTGATATGCAAACTATTCGCACTGCATAAATTATAAGCAGAGCATATAAGACCAACAAAATATGAATAAATTGTTATTCCTTCAAGTGCAACGGCTCCGTCAACATCAAATTGTCTCTCGCTATCTGAACACCAGCACTGAACATTTATCGCCTTCAGTAGCATGTACATCACCCTTTGGAGCTCATTTGGCTTAGTGACTCAGGTAAAGACTACAAAATTGATGTATTTCACTTGGAGTGTATTTTCTGTTGGCTCACGTGGACGCCCCTTCCCCTTTGGTGTTTGCTGTCATTGTTGTCGCCGGCGTACAATTTCGAGCAAGTCCATAAATGTTTGTTGCATTTCATCCGGTATATTGTTCTAATATAAATGTGGGCGATATATCGCCAGTTTTCTTGTTTCTTCTTATAGGATGAATCGCTCGGCTGGGGCTTCATATTGGAGCAAAACTGCAATTATCTCTTACTGAGCTAGCGCCAGTTTTGAGGTTTGGAGGACTTATATTGTACTTGGAGTAAGTCACTCGATTTAATATTTGAACGATGACCACGGTTGTTTTTCTGCTCATGTTTTGCCCTCAATGGTGAGAGGTATTTTCTGTCGTCAAATATTGTCACCACGTGTAGTTGCTGAAAATTAGTGTATACTATGCTTGCCTCTTGCATTGCTAAAATGATTCTGTCGGCGTGGAGATTTGTCTCTCAGTGAAATGATTCTGTCGGCAAGGGACCGTCGATTGATCACTGATGAGTGTTTTCAATGATTTTTTGTATTGAGCTCAGAGTTATATTCTCGCGTGGAGATTTGTCTCTCAGTGAAATGATTCTGTCGGCAAGGGACCGTCGGTTGATCACTGATGAGTGTTTTCAATGATTTTTGTATTGAGCTCAGAGTTATATTCTCACGTGGAGATTTGTCTCTCAGTGAAATGATTCTGTCGGCAAGGAACCGTCGGTTGATCACTGATGAGTGTTTTCAATCATTTTTTGTATTGAGCTCAGAGTTATATTCTCACATGGAGATTTTTCTGTCAGTGAAATGATTCTGTCGGCAAGGGTCCGTCGGTTGATCACTGAGGAGTGTTTCAATGATTTTTTGTATTGAGCTCAGAGTTATATTCTCACGTGGAGATTTGTCTCTCAGTGAAATGATTCTGTTGGCAAGGGTTCGTTAGCTAATCACTGATAAGTGTTTTCAATGATTTTTGTATTGAGCTCAGAGCTATATTCTCACGTGGAGATTTGTTTCTCAGTGAAATGATTCTGTCGGCAAGGGACCGTCAGTTTTCACTATTAAGTACCTTTTCAACGATTATCGTGTTGAGCTTTAACCCTATTCAGACCGGGCTTTTTTGGATCTTCTGAGACGGGGGGGGGGGGGGCGGATTCCGCCCCCCCCTTCGTAACTTCTACAGGAAAGTAGGTATGGACACCAAATTTTCAGGAGACATTGTATGTCCGAAATTCTATCGATCCACATAATTATGTTGTCATGACAACTTCTATGACGTCATTATTACGTCATATATTGACAGTTCATTCACAGAAAGTGTTTGCCGTACCTATCTCTAAATTGTTTTGAATAATGACAATAATGTTTTCTCTGATGGTGTTGGAAAACATTTTTAATGTATATATTGGTACTTGTAACTTGTAGCAACATGATGACGTCATCATGACGTCATAAAAATATATTTGTTTTGATGTTTTAATTTTTGTAATTAAACCACAATCTAAGGGAAGTATAAATTTTTCTTACTCTGTAATTGTTTAAACATTTGTATAACAACAACTTTTTATGTTACCATGACAGTTAATGTGACGTCATCATGACGTCATTATGACGTCAGATGTGCAAGAAAACGTCCAAAAGGCGAGAAAATGTCACCTTAAAATACTTAGAATGTATTTATTCTAAAAAAATACCTAAAAATAAATAAAGCTAAAATAACAAAAAATAAAGAAAAAACAACATTAAAAAAAAAGAAAATAAATTTCGAATATTTTTTGGAGCCGCCATCTTGGATCCGCCATCTTGGATCCGCCATCTTGGATTTGAAATATCGTATCCTGAGCACGGAATATGCGCTAAAATTACCCAAAATCACTCAAAATTAAAAGATTAACATTTAAGTCAAGCAAAGAGTAAAAAACAAAAATAAAAAATATGCGATAAAAGGTAGAAAAAAGTGAAATTTGAAAGTACTACATAAAAGCCTCTTTAACTACGGTTACCATGGAAACGCCTCCTTACTTTTTTAATTTTGGATCAAGGACGACAACAATGCATCGTTTGGTGTTTAAATCCATAATAAAGATCAGTGTAAAACAGAATGACATAAAATAAACAGAGGAAATACTTATCTCTCAAAATGAGCAAAAAGCATCCGTAAAAATGTGGTTGCCATGGCAACGTCAAATTTTCTTTGACAACATACTTTCTGCCAAAATGTTCACAGATAAATTTTAGGAAAAGTCGAGAAGTTTCAAGAATGTAGGTAGAAAGGCTTAGAAGTTATAAACGTTCAAAGTCGGCGCGGGCACTTTCCGCCCCCCCCCCCGGTCTGAATAGGGTTAAGTCATTATCGTGCTCACATTTGTCCCCCAGTGAGGGACCGCCAGCCGATCACCGCTGGACGTACTATTTTCTTTACATTATTTTTCTTTTCCCCGACCTTCCCCTAGGCTACTGGGAGTGACGGTTGCGAAAACGGAGTATCTTAATCCACTCCCCTAGTTATTCTGGGTCACAACTGTCGCCCCCTTGCTGGCCCCGGGGGGTCTCCCATTTTACATCCCTCCGGTATGGGACAATTTGATCCGTCCTTTGACGAATGTCTACTGGTTTTGGCTCAACAGCTGCCTAACCCATACATTTAGGCTCACTGCAAGGAGACCCTTATTGGGGCCAGTGAGGGGGTGATGGTTGCGCTGGAAACGTTCAAGTAAATTATCAAGGTTACAGACATGATGCCAATCGCTCACGTTTATACGATGTAAAGCCGCTCTTGGTCGGGCGCATGGCGAGTAATTATTGTGGCCTTGGAGATAACAGTGAGGCCTGGATTAGGGGCACTTTGGCAAAATGAGGTTTGGGGAGTGAGGTTTGGGGAGTGAGGTTTGGTGGTGCGTTTTGGCATGGCCAATGCAGTTGTAATGATATTCGGACTATTGGAATAGGTTGACTGACATATGTTGTCTACTGGGTGTGAATGTGCCCCTCCTTATCCTCCGGGGTAGTGATTGTTACCTGATCTCGTCAATAGACCATCAATGGCCTCTTTGGTTGGATGTAAATTTTGGGGGATTAAGAGACCATTGATGGTCTGGATTTGTGGAGTTCAGGAGTTCAGGGGACTGGAGATGATTGGAGCCGAATTTCACCCCGAACTGTAATGCGATGCGATGATCGATGCAGTGCGTAATAGTATACTTCTCTGCACAAGGCATATGAACATAATCTCGAGTTTGTGTCGTTATGTTCTCTACAGTGAGTTTATTCCTACTTGTAATCATTAAAAATCGTTTTAAACTACCGAACCTAGATTTCAAAAAAATGTTACGAGTGCGATATGATGTGAATTGGATACTTTTACCGGATAAATTCCGTGTCATTCATATACCGTATTTTATCAATTAAACGCCCCCGGCGTTTATTTCAAACTTGGCCTAGTGGACAAGGCGTTTCTTTGAATCAGCAGTTTTTTTGTCTCGCTCGCCATTGTGTAAAGAAAGGTTATTATTCGTTTTTTCTTGGCAGCCGCGTACCTTGCCCTTAAATCTTAAGTTTATTTTACCACAAATAAACGTTTGAGACAAGGGCAAAATAGCTGCACATGTTAACAAGGGTATCAGAATTTTCTATATTTTGATTGGTTAGCGAGATATTTGCGTCTTAAGTTGGAGTAGCTAAAAACATGCGAGACGTGTTACGTCAGAATGGTCGTCACGGAGGAAATAGTATACTATTACGCACTGCATCAATCATCGCATCGCATTACAGTTCGGGGTGAAATTCGGCGACACGACGAGAGACACAGTGCGTACGGAAGAAGGGGTGGGAGGGAGGGTGAGTTAATCTCCCTGGCCGGTACACCCATCCATAACACCCAAATGCCAATTGCTTTACACTTGGTATATTTCCTTCGCCGTTACACTTGAAGGAATGACAATTTATTCATATTTTGTTGGTCTTATATGCTCTGCTTATAATTTATGCAGTGCGAATAGTGAACTTGTGTTGATGATAAAGGCGCATAGCGCTGTCTATTGTTAGGGAAAAACCAACGGTTATTGTTTGCCTGTTATTGTTTGCGGGTCATTGTGAGACACGGAATTATAATTAACAAGAAGCTGTGCACAGCTTGAACTCGTGGCGCCTTTTACTCATTACAGCATTGTTTTCGAGTGTTTTGAGTGCTTTTACGGAGAAACATAAGCTTGAAATTTAATGTGTCTAATAAAAGACTCTTAAGAGCCAACCCGTGAAGAAGAAATGCTAACGCGTAATGCAATATTGCCGTAAGCTTACGTTTCCCACACTGACACGGTTCGATATTTAAAAAAAAATAAATAAACGTAAGGATTTTTGACGAACGAAAAAAAAAACTGTACAACACTTTTATAATGTCCAGTCCGAAGAAAGAAAAAAAAGGAAAAAAAAAACAGGACTTAAGGTGGCTCGATATAGTTTTTTTGGCACGCGCAGATTGGGTTCTAATTTACTCGCGGGACTTTTAAAGGCCCACCTTCACCCAAAATGCTATGCGCGCGATCTCTTTCTGTGCTGAATTTCGTGTAACACGAAATTCATGCTTGAATGCGTGCAAGCAATTAGTTCATGAATATGAACAATGGAGCATTTCAAAACAAACACAAACGACCGCAACGTCTTTCGGGATAAGGTGGGCTTTTAAAAATGTCAGTCAAGAAAAAAGACAAACAAACATGGCCGCAGCACTCCTGTCGCTATATATTCTTTTTTTTGTTTTTTTTGCGCCGGCCCGGTAGACTGTGTTTTTCGCTTGTATGCAAGCTAGGTTCACATTCTTCTTTCTTTAGTGGTAATGTTTTTTAACCGAGAAAAAGAAAACAGGGCTTCAAAGTTCACAAGAATGCAATGAAGAATAGTTTCGCGATCGGGGGAGTTTTAATATTTAATAGGCTGTTTTTAGGGGCAGTGTATTTTCATAAGTAGTAGTAGGTCAGCATTTTACGCCGTTTTACGGCCTTCCCCTACCTTCCCCTGCCTTCCCCTCATTAGCTATGCCTAGTCAATGACGTCACAATATGCCTTCCTACATACTAATTAACGGAATGCCTAGTCAATAGGCCATTTGCACGATGGCGTCATTTGACTACAACTACCAGAATTCATTTCGTTTTTCCTTTCTTATTTAAACTTTGTAATCCCAGTGCGGTTTAAATAACAATAGCCCTAATTTGCACTACAAAACAAAAAAACTGCAGGATTCTGGTAGTTGTTGTCATATGACGTCATCATGCAAATGGCCTATTACCTATACCTTTGCCTTCCCGCATACTAATTTGGATTTCCGCATACTAGTTTGGATTAGGTGCCTAGTAAGTGCCTAGTCAATATGACGTCACAATATGCCTTCCTGCATACTAATTTGGATTTCCTGCATATGTAATAAACTGCCAATACCTATACCTATTCCTTTTGTGTTATTCCCAAACAATAGAAAGAATAGACCTGCCAAAACTTGCCCGCTCTATTCCAACTCCATTCAAAACAAAACACAACTGACACAGATAACTTTACAGACATATAGAGCAAAACAACATGCCTTGACCAGGACTCGAACCTAGGTTACTGCGGCCACAACGCTAGACCATCAAAGCTGTGGATATTATACCCGAATAAAACTAATTAGAGGTTTCCGCGGAAACATTCAAGTTTAGAAGCAATAAAAACCGCTTCTTATTCGTATTTACCGCCGTTTTAGCCGCTTCATTGCTCGACTCTATGTCGAGTTTCAGTTTCGCAGCCATCACTTTCAAGTTTTTATAACTTTTCCGGTAGCTTGAAAGTTAAAACTTTTAATTATACGAACTTACACTGAACTAAATTTGCATGAAAAATTAGCACCTCGGAAAAATTAACAAAGCAACCAATTACATGCGTGCGCTGAAACAATAAACCCACACTTTGTTTAAGTTCAAATAAATTTAATGATAACAAAACGCATTAAGGTTACATCAAATCATTATGTCAACAAAAGTTGTTTTACTTAAAACAACTTAAATCTATTTACAACACAAATGATAAGGAAATCAAGAACAAAATGTTAGAATGAAATAGCTTTACGGACGTAGCGCGAATTCACTATAAGGTCGTATTGCAGTCCTAAAGAGTTGTTGCCTTTCTTCGGAAGCAAAGGTTTCCTCTGAAAACGATTTTACGCTTGGTTCATCTCCGTGTAAGTAAATCCACTTTGTTTTATCGTTTGAATAATGTCTTAATTTAACTGGAGAACTCGGTCGGGGGTTGTAAGGATTTTGGGAACTGGTATATTTCTATAACGCCACGTTTATCATCCAAGAAATTTATTATTCGAGGCTGTTTTCGCAAATCCTTGATCATATATATATATAAAGTAACTATATATCCGTGTTTACTGTTGTGATCAAATGATAGGGGTACAGGACGGGAACAGGAGGGGTACAGGAGGGGTACAGAAGGGATACAGGAGGGGGACAGGAGGGGTACAGGAGGGGTACAGGAGGGGTACAGGAAGGGTACAGGAGGGGTAAAAAACGGGTACAGGAGGGGTACAGGAAGGGTACAGGAGGGGTACAGAAGGACACAGGAGGGGTACAGGAGGTCTAGCGTTGTGGCCGCAGTAACCTAGGTTCGAGTCCTGGTCAAGGCATGTTGTTTTGCTCTATATGTCTGTAAAGTTATCTGTGTCAGTTGTGTTTTGTTTTGAAGTGAGTTGGAATAGAGCGGGCAAATTTGGGCAGGTCTATTGTTTCTATTGTTTGGGAATAACACAAAAGGAATAGGTATAGGTATTGGCAGTTTATTACATATGCAGGAAATCCAAATTAGTATGCAGGAAGGCATATTGTGACGTCATATTGACTAGGCACTTACTCACTGACTTCATCTTGAGTTAATTGTACGCCTGACAGGTTTATAACTGTGGTCGTGTCTAATTTTCTATTGGATTTTCTACGTTGTCTTCTGTTGCGACGGTTTCGACGTCTTGTGGTGTCGACTGGACTCCCACGGACAGAATTATTACCATGGTTAGATCGCGTGTCTTGAAATGGTCGCGTGTGAGCGTGACTTCCGGTTTCTACGGAGGCAGTAGATTGTTTGTGTAGACGCTTGTCAGTAAGCATGCGGGTAAGATAAGTAATGTGATTTGAAAGTTTTTTCTGTAAGCATAACGAAGGTAGTGCCATCACAAAGAGATCTCAATTCATTCTGCAGTTTTAACTCGTCATTTTGGAGGTCTTTAATTTTGATCCTGCATTCTTTAATTAGTAGTTTTAATTGTTGAATGGCAAATCGGTGTTGGTTGTCTCCATAAGTAGAGAAATTGAGGATTACGGCTGTCAAAAGCCGGACCAGTTTTTGGCAATAATCCAATAGGAACGATCTTTTTTCTGACGAAGAACGAGTAGTTTTTCAGATGATGTCGATAACGGGCAAGTTTCTGTTGAATACGCTTCAGCTGATTAAAAGCTTTTTTGACAACTGCTGGCAGTTCGTGGAAATTTTGTGTCGGCCCTAGATTGGGATGTATATCCATGCACAATGGGATGATCGAAGTTTCCGGCTGGAGAAAGTGAGAAGCTGCTAATTCGACGTGGGGTGATCCCGTCGAGGCATGATGTAAGCATTGCGACACATGTTTATTCTCCAAGGGAAATAAGGATGCAACAGATACGAAAGAAAAGGTCAAAACAAATAGTGCGGTGAGAAGCAGAATGAATGAGCTTGGAAGCTGCTTAGTGTTGTTTGAACAGAACTGAGGGTGTCTGGATTTCCTTTGCGACTTCATGCCTTTATGCGTAGAGTTGAAGAGGCCAATGCGTATGGTGCCCTCCATGTGGCAATATCTGTTTCCATTCTTCACTTAGTTTTGATAGGGATGGGACTTGTGAGGAGGAAAACGCTTCTGTTTGGATCAGGCTGAGCAGATCAATGGTCGTGCAAAATAAATCCAATAACTTCTGTAAAATGCAAGGACCACTTGAACAAACAGTAGCAAAATATAGCTGGATCTTTGTTCAGATCAGGATCAGCAATGAACTAAATAAAAAACTTTAACATGCAAGGCTGAACAGACAGCAAATTCGTTCGATTTCTTTTAATAAGATTTGCCCGATATTTCGGTTAGACAAAACTAACCTTCATCAGGGGCTAGGAAAGCTAAGTGAAGATGGGAAACAAACGGTAACAATATTTAAAATGGGCTAAGATAAAATGCTGACGCACGATAGGCTAATAAACAAGTAACGGTTGAAAACTAGAAACGGTTAGTAATGATAATAACAATAAATATGTGGAAGATTAAATTTCGTCGCGTCTGTTCATAGCGGAGCACTTGCCAGGCCGAAGGCCTGGCTACGCAGCTCCATACTCATAGAACCAAAGAACCATAGAACCCATGGCCGTCAATTTTCATGGTCATGGCTAGCGGAATGTTTCGCGGGCGCGTTGTGTGTCCGCGGGTGTCGTCCGCCGCCGTCGCTTAGGGCTAACTCGCAGGCGCGTAGACCGTCGCAAAATATGCGCGTATGACGCCACACAACATCCGGGATCTTTGCAATTTTCACGTGAAATGGGAAAACACTTTTGACGTTTTGCTGTGTTTAGCGGAGAAAACCGTTTAAATTAAAGTCGTTATTCTCCTGAATTTTTTCGCGGTTTGCTTCTCAAGACAGGGATACTAATTGAGGGATATTCAGAAGCCGCTATAGTGGAAATAGAAGAGCTTTCAGAGATAAAATCTACGTAAAATCTTGCTTCGAGGATGGGAGCAATGCGGGAAGATGTTTGTCACTTCGGGTTTCAGAACTGAAGAAGCGGAGATTTAAACAATTTCCAAGCAGTGGAGGGACTTAACCCTATTCAGTCTGGTGGGGGGGGGCTTTTCGAACCCCCCCTCCAGTAAAATTGTAATAACTCTTACACCGAAATAGCTATGAGGCTGAAATTTTCTGACTTTTCCTAGAATTTATCTAGGAACATTTTGGTATCCATAACATGTCAGTGTGATTAACCACGTTGCCATGGCAACCGGTTTTTGACACATAAGTTTTCAAAATATTAAAATATGGTGAATTTTTCATTTTAAGATCTTGTTTTTTGACTTATAGTGCATTTTATTATTAGAATAGTTTTTTCTTGGGACTAATTCTTGAAAGACATCAAAAATTTTTAACATCAAATATTTAGGGGGGAGGGGTAGGTAAATTTTTGCTCACTTTTACTTATAGAGAAAAATTTTGTACTATTTATTAAATAACGCTTCTAAGTTCATTGTTTGGATAATAGACATTAGTTTGATATGTGTTTTATACATTCTGATCCTTTTCTCTTTTAGATATTTTTTAAATTTTAATTTAAACGAAAAAAAAAGAAATCCAAGATGGCGGATCCAAGATGGCGGATCCAAGATGGCGGACAATAATTTCAAAATTATAGTTTTATCGCCTTTTTTTGCCTTTTCTCGCTTTACAAGTGTGTCCTTGTTTGCATTTATTATGTTTTAATATTAAAGAGATGATTTTACAGTTATATTTGATATTTTAAGTATCTGGATGGAAAAATATCAAAGAAACGTCGGAAAAACAAAAATTACGTCACTGTGACGTCATAATTGGGTGTGGCAGGTCAAAACTGGGTGTGAGGTTTCCTTGTATGGAGATGAACATTGTGTGAAAATTTCATGGTCCTAGCCTTACTGGTTCCAGAGATATGAAGGGGGGGTCCGAGGAGCCCCCCCCCCAGTCACAGATTGCCTAAAAAAGCCCAGTCTGAATAGGGTTAAAGGTAAAACAAAATACACATTTTTCGATGGGAATTTATGTTGATATCAATCTGTGATTGACGTTTTTGTGTTCTCGGGAGAATTGTTTATAACGCGCTCAATTAAATTCAGTTGTTTTGATTTCTTTCATCGGAGACATCTCGGCCTCGATGAGCTCTTAGTAATGGCTCGCGTTTTGTTTTTAAACATAAACTTATGGAGATTTGAATAAAATTTTTCGAAAGAAGATTGTGTTGTACATTTTTATGTGTTTGTTCATTCATTACATAGATTGAAAAGCGATTTTATGTAAACAAAACAAGACTTAGATTTTCTATCTTCACTCGCGTCGCCTTATGCAAATATGTTTGTGTATTTTTGCAATTTTGATTTCCAAATCAGTTTCACGGGCAATTTTTGACAAACAAAAACTGTATTTCATTCGGAAAGAAGTCGTACTAGTTATTCTAGACAGACAAAAGTTGTTTTTGTGAACTTTTCTACGGTCTAAATGTACTGTGCAGACTGTCGGGTAATACTGTTTTTTTGAGAATTGCTAAAATTGAAAATAGCCCGGTCGTCAACCTTCCGACCTTTCACCTTAAGCTTGTTCCTTTTCTCCGGCTCATTTCGATTTTTACCGTAATTTGTACTTGCAAGAACCTGTTAATTTAACAGTCCAAACCGAATTTTTGAACAAACTTGAAAACAGATTAAGTGAGAGCGAAATTTTATCCTGCGAAGGATAAAATTACCCACGCAATGCGTGGACTTTCTTCAGGGAAAACCCCCGGTTCAAACGGATTACCTCAACAATTTTACGCTAAATTATGGGATCTTTTAGGCCCTATTCTGTTCGAGATTATAAATTTAGTTTGGAAAATAATTCTTTAAGTGATTCAATGCAAGGAAGCGTGACTAGATTACTTTACAAGAAAGATGATAAGAAAAACCTCAAAAATTGGTGGCCCGGCCATTTCGCTACTCAATGTTCATTACAAAATTTGTTCAAAAGCTCTTACAAACAGACTTTCAAAAGTGTTACCCTCGATTATTTCAAGAAGATCAAACTTGTTCCGTCCCAGGTAGAACAATTTTTGAGAATTTATTTCTCTTGCGTGACCCTCTAGATTATATACATATTACCAATGAAACTGGTATCTTGCTGAATATCTACATTATACTGTCAAGCAAATATGAAAATTATAGTTAATGTTTTTTTGACTAAAAAAATTCCACTCGAGTGGGGGGTGAGGCAGGGAGATCCCCGGTCTCCACTTTTGTACATTTTATGCGCAGACGTTTTGGCTACCAGTATAAGAAAGGATGATACTATTGAAGGTTTTCTCCATCCAGAAGCCTGAGGAAAGCGTTTTAAAATTCGCCAATATGCAGATAACTCCACATGTTTTGTAAACAACATTTTTTCTTTAGACAAATTGTTTACCTTACTTCACAAATACGAGACAGGTACAGGGACTAAATTAAATGTGGCAAAGACTACTTAAGCCATGAAGTTAGGAGCTTGGTGCTCACGTCCGGACACTCCTTATGGCCTGACGTGGGTGTCAAGAATGCGAATCTTGGGTGTCTGGTTTAGCAATGGTACTGCAAATGTGGAACCAGATAACTGTTTACCACGCCTTTCCAAGCTAGATTAAAATTTGAACCTGTGGAAGGGTGTGGGGTGTTTTCACTCCCACCCTATCGGCACTACTCAATATTAGGTTTTTAGTTAATGTTAAGACTATTTTCTTTTACCTAATGGACTTCTGCTGACGACGAGAATGACATGCGAGCAAGCTTTTTCATTAAGACCATATGGTATATGGGTTTTTTGAAATGAAGCAACTTTTCACAATAGCACCGAGAACTCTCGGGCCACTGTAAGGGACATAAGGAATGATATCACAACACAGTTGCAAATTGACCGGGGGGGGGGTACTTTGCAAATTTTTGGGCGGGGGTGTGCTGCTGGGACTCTGAGACCCTTAACCTATACTAGACCATTTTAGCTGCATTATGCAACCATATTCTAGACTAAACAATGAAAAATCCTACCCTATCCTAGACCTTTTCTAGACTCGCTATTTTGCAGAAACTCATTCACTATCACAGTCTAAGATACCAGGGGTCAGTAAAAATGTCATACAGCACACCTTACCGATTATTAAATGCCATTTGCCAGTAAACCTCGTCTAGACTAAATTCTTCATGCAACTGATCAGTTTCGCAGAAAATGATACCCTATTCTGGACCAAAAATCTCTGATTACTATACCCTATCCCAGACTAAACTGCCTGAAAACCATACCCTTCACAGCGGCACATACCTATATAGCTCATATATGGGAGTTCCCCCCCCCCCCCAACCGCGAACAGAAATTTTCTGCTTTGTGGTGTCATCCGAATATTTGTGAAATACAACAGTCAAAGCTTGTGACTCTAATAATTTAGCTACTGGCAACTCATCATTCATTACCAGAAATGACTAAAGTAATCATGTGCAAACCAGAAAGGACTTTTTTCAAGTGGACCAAATGACCGGAAATGAACTTTATAAATAATCCCTTATGGACTAGACTTTCAAGTGACTGTAAACTGGAACTGACCTTGTATTATTGTAACCGGAAATGACTAGCTTTAACTCAGGATGCCTTGTAACCGGAAATGACTAGCCTCTCAGGATAATATTGTAAACTTTAGGGATTTGTCATTGATAAATAAAACATTTTAAAAGAAAAAAAACACTGTTGTGTTTAGCGGAGAAAACGGTTTGCAAAATCGTTTTTTCCTGCTTTTTTTTCGCGGTTTGCTACTCAAGAGAGGTTTCACATTTCTCAAACAGCGAGCTTTTGTGGAATTTGTGCAGTCTAAATGTTCTGTGCAGACGGTCTCGTAATAAGCTTACTGTTTTTGAGAATTGCTAAAATTGAAAAATAGCCTGGTCATCGATCTTAATTCTAATTTTTCTTGTGCTTCCGACCTTTCACCTAAGTTAAGCTTATCATCATCGTTTCTGTTCAGAGAGCTCCGCTGTTAGGCTAAGCCTATCTATATATATTTCCACTAGGTTCAAGTGTATTGGCTATAGTGATTAAATATGATTCTCTCGCTTTACGGATCATGTCTCTATTAGAATTAATGAGTTCTAATGGGATGATTTGGAGGTCGGTAATGGAGTGTCCGGTGAGGGCAAAGTGAGGGCTTTCTCAACTGCACGTCTGTGTTCCCCAAATCGGTCGCTCACTTGTCGTTTCGTCTCACCAATGTATTGTATATGACATTTGGCGCATTGGATCATATAGATGACGTTAGTGGATGTGCAGCAGATGTGATGTCGTATTTGTCGTGTTTCACCTGTAGAGAAGAAGGTGTAAAACGTGGTTCCTTCTTTGATAAAAGGACATGTTTTACACCGATTTCTGTTACAACGGAAAATTCCAGGTGTTTGAGGGGGTGGTCTGCGGTGTACAGCTCTGACAAGAATGTCACGCAAGTTCTTGGATCTGCGGTTGGAAATCAAAGGAGGTAAAGGGAATGCTTCTTTGCATCTTTTAGAAGAATGAAGGATGTTGAGATTTGTTTGAATCACTTTAGGTATGTTAGGGAGGGCTGGATTGAATGTTACTACAAATGGTATCCTGTTTGTTACTTTCGTGTCAGTTGATGTTTTCAAGGCTGTACTACGTGGGATAGAATTTACTTTCTGGATTTGTTCCTTTACAAAGTGATGATTATACCCTCTCTTGACCAAATAGCACCTAATCCAAATTAGTACATTAGTACATTAGTATTAATTATTAATTATTAATTATTATTATTAATTATTATTATTATTATTATTATTATTATTAATTATTAGTATTAATGGCACCTAATCCAAATTATTATGCGGGAAGCAAAGGTATAGGTAATTGACTAGGCATTCCGTATATTAGTATGCAGGAAGGCATATTGTGACGTCATTGACTAGGCATAACTAATGAGGGGAAGGCAGGGGAAGGTAGGGGAAGGCCGTAAAACGGCGTAAAATGCTGACCTACTACTATTTTCATTATCTAGCCTCTAAGAGTAATGCAAAATGTGTTGGGAAAGATATTTCATCTTCTAATAAGGACAAACAGCAATGGAGCGTGTGCGCCACGAAGTTCTCACCCACTGCGTGACATTTACGGTCAATTCTCGTCATCAAAGAAGGAAATAAGACAATGCAAAAAAAACGTTATACACTTACAAACCACAGGAGGAAAAAAGGGCAAAAGGAAGCTGACATTTCATGGCTTTTAATGAAGCAACAAATCAGAAATACTCAAAAGAGAAAATTGGGAAATCTTCGAGCTGGCGTTCAACAAAAGACACAACAACATGGCTACAGTGATTTTCAATTTGTAGTTTTGACACGGAGACAACTTCTTTAGGTAAAATAGTAGCTATAACTAAACAGGCAAACACTTACAAGCACTATGTGCTACCGAAATGCAACGTCAGCTACTACGCTTCTCGATTTTACAAACTGTCAGTGAAATCGGTTAATGGCCAGAAAGCTTTGCTCAAAGTAAACGTCCCAGTGCAGTCTGATCATCTGAGCGAATGCATTCAAAGTTTCATCACTTTTCTCTCCAGTAATGCCAGTGCAAGTTGCCTAAATGTTTTGATCGGCCACAATTGTTTTGGTTTTGACACTCCCACATTGCTACTCTGTGCTAGGTATGATTTCAAAGAAACACTTTCATCTACGAAAAATTCTATTCGCCGACAGTCCTTACCTTGTCAAAAACACTCACAAAAAGTGGACACGAGTCGCTCAGTCCGGGTGGAAAGCCCTGTGGAAGCAATCTTCCAAATCTCTTTTTAATGAAGAGCTTTTTAGGACATGATGCTTTGGAAGATATCTGTGCCCATCGTGTATTATTTCAATCCCCGTCGTTGTAAACAAAAGCAATGTAAAACCCGCCTCCTTCGCATTCGAAGACATGGTATTTTTAGACAAACGCTTCCAGCATGTGTAATTTCAGGGATGACATCTTTTCACAGAGTAATGGGCTGGTAAAGCAAAGCCTCATACAAAAAATGCAGAAAGCGGCCTGTTTTACCAAGACTTACAGCATCTTTAGAGAAGCATGGGTGGCAAATTTGAGCAGAGCACCGACAGCAGCCATTCCATCCACACCACGAGGAACAAAGCATCCAGCGATTTTAGCCAGAATTATTAACCATTTCGGAGGCAAATAATGTACCAGCCATTCCTAGACACGATACATCCAAAAGATAACAGTTTCTAGCTGACAAAAAGCTGCACAGTGCGAAATAGATTTGTCTATAAATGAATGAATAAGAATAACATCCGCAACGACCGCAAAATCCGCGTGGCGAGTGGCGTGACAATTGCCGCGCATGCGTCATTGCTGATCTTGTCGTGTCAAAATTTTAAGAATTTCGAAACTTTCGAAGTCCACACTTCCGCTTCCGCTCGGTATTTTTTTCTATTTTTTGCATGTTGACTTCGCTCTTTCCAAAGTGCGTTTTGCGTGATTTTCAAAAAAATTCTGTCAAGAGAAAAAATAATTAGCAACGAATTCTAAAAAGGTGTTTTTGTTTAGAATTTCTGACAGATTTTTTTTAAGTTGGTATTCAGGTAGAACTCAAGGGTCTAAGGCCGTATGCCAAATTTAAACAGAATTCACCGAAGCATTTTAAAGAAAATTGAAGATGCATGTTTTAAGGCCCCACTAAAAAGCCCAATGGTGTTGCCATGGCAACGCCAACCTCTATAAATCTATGGCAAATTAACAATGTTATATTATCTTGATTTCGGGATAAAATGTGATGACAATCCGCAAAGTATAACTCTAATTGTTTTGATCCAAATATAATATACAGGGAAACTAGAATACTATTAATTAATATCGAGCCACCTTAAGCGAGATTCGAACTCGGGCCTTCCGCGGCTAAGACAAACCTCAATCCATTACGCTATTGTAGATACGCATCAAAACGGGTGTTTCGGTTGCAAAATCCTTCTAGATCAATTTAAACGTTGCACTAAAAAACTCTAAATGCGAAACATCTGTAAGCTTATCGTTTTTATCTCGTTAATGCGCATGCGCATTAAGCGAGATTTCGGAATGGAGTACGAAAAAGGGACAAAAGTTGTTAACAAAATTTTGTGGACTTTTGTCCGGGGGGGGTTCTTTTTCCTTCTTTATAGAAGCTATATTAGGGCATTGTGGATATGGTTGGTTAAACCGGTTAGGATTTCAAGAAGGGCGTCACATACTGCCACTAAAATTTTTGGGGAGCACCCCCGGACCTATTGTTAATTTCCCAAGGGTATTGGGATGTCAGAACTTGTCATGAACTTGTCATATCTCACATTACGTTACCGCAAAGGTATTAAGTCCTTCTTTAAGTTTCGATATCTCACGTTACCTATCAGTTTCAATCATTTGTCGTAAAGCCATTGAAGCTGCTTTAGAAGGGATGCGTTTTCTTGGGAAACGCAGTTTGAGAATTTCACGGTGTATTTTTACGAATAGAGACGTTTTAAGAAAGTTAAATGGGACAGGAAAGTTTGTGTTTTAATATGAGCGATATGGCAGAGCAAAATAGCATGAACTTTGCGTTTTTTGAGGAGCACCCCCGGACCTATTGTTAATTTCCCTAGGGTATTGGGATGTCATGAACTTGTCATAATTATCTCACGCTACGTCACCACAAAGGTATTACAGTTCTTATTTAGTTTCGATATCTCACGTTACCTACGGTATCAATAATCTTTCAAATTTCAAATCATTGCCATTAATAGATTTAGGTACATGGTAGAATGTATTGACAGTGATAAAAATTGCGCTTTGATTATGCAATAGTATGCAAGGGACCTCGTAATTTTGCAGACTTAGACAAACTATTTCTTGTTTGCTGCAATTCTCTCTACAGTTCTATTCGTATACAAGTAAAATTTTGTTGTTGACAAAGCAAGCATTTTAACAACCATTTTATAAGCGATCTGAGCGTTTCAATTCAAGACAGACATTGGAACTTATTATTACGGACTTAATTAATTGAGAAGATATTATTTGAGTGCCAATACGAAGAAAATATCAAGAAGTGGTTAGGATTTTATCGCAAACACCGCCACTAAAATTTTTGGGGAGTACTCCCGGACCCAGGCGGTGTGCGTCACGAGATTTGACCAATAGCAAGTCGTTGTTTAAACAATAGTCCTCGCGGCAAACAAGAAGCTATTTCAGCGCGTGGAGTTGAAAAAATTGTTCCTTTTCAAGGATTTCAGCGATGTTAATTGAAAATGTTTTCAGGCAGAATTAAAGAGAAATATCCCTTCTTCGTTATGGCTACAATTAAATCTTACATTCGAGCACAATGACTGCCTTAGCTGACCTCAAAGTAAACCTACTCGGCTCAATTGCCACATTATCGTAAATTGAACTTTCACACCTTTTCTTAGACTTCTCATTCCTTTACACGTTTGTTTTTCGTAAATAATTTGGGGCATACAGTTAATTTAGCCTTTCTTCTTTGAGAATTTCGGGGTCTACCCGGGTCTACCCCTTTTAGTTTTCTTGGTTGAAGCCGTTCAAAATTGATAAGTTTACCAACTCGCCTAGGTCTCCTGGTGAGTAACGATAATTTTCTGCGCCCACGCGGCGGTCACGCGCGTCCTTTATCATCTTCTTGTTTGGTCTTTTTTCGGCCTATTTTTCCTCAGTTATAGTTGAAGGAAGAAAACATTCAAACTTTCATAGGTTTTGATGTTCAAAGTGACTTCTTTTGTCGGCGTTTGCAGTGCTTGTTCTGTATAATACGTGGAGCGGTCTTTGCGTGATTTAGGTCTCGTGGCGTTGACCCGTGCATAAATTTGATCTTTTTAACGGATTGTATGTTTCGATTCAAATCAGAATAGTGTGTCAGAGAAAAAGAAAAACGGGCCTTTACGAAGTAGTTTTGCGTTTGTAAACTTGTATATTTGATTACTTTACCAAAGAAAAGGTGCTTGATTTAAATTCAGGCTAAATAACGCAAACGTAGGAGATGCTCACTCCGTCGAGACGAGGGGAAAATGAGCCGCTACACAAATTAACCCATGGGGCATTGCAAGTCGTGACGCACACCGCCTGGCCCGGACCTATGTTTATTTCCCTAGGGAATTGGCATGTCATATTTTTTTTTTTTAAGTTTTGATATATAGCGTTACATATCAATCTTTCAAATTTGTTTTTACGTGGATGTGTCCGAGACGGCATTGATCTTCAAAGGTTCAAGAAATTTGTGTTTTTCTTGTCAATCATATGTCGTAAAGCCATTAGAGTAGGTGATAAAAGAGAGTTCTGGGACAGTCCAAAATTCCCCTGAATTTCACAGAATTTTCACAGATCCAACAAATTCTAAAAATCCAACGATTGCTGTCATTTTTCGCACAACTCCGGAACTTGTCAAATCTGCTCAAACTCATCAGAATTGTGAGGATTCTGTCGATTTGAACTGGTGACAAATAATTTTTCATTTGCTGCAATCCGCAGAAAATATTTCTGTGAAATTCAGGGGAATTTTGGACTGTCCCAGAACTCTCTTTTATCACCTACTCCTGCCGAAATGAGCACAAGACAAAATCTTGAAAATGGCTAATTTCAAGAATTTTCCGCTGAATTTCCGCAGAGGAAAATTCTTTTCAAATCTCAAAATCTTTTCCCCAGGCAAGAAAATGTCTGATTCCGAAGAAGAAGAAATCGATTTCACTCCTGAAATTATTCGAGAAACCCACACAACATGCCATTCTCCCAAAAATCCCAGGCTGGAACATTTCAAAGATATCATCAGCAAAAATCAGGGGAAAAATCAAATTCCACTCAAAGATCTTGAATTTTATCAAGAACAAATTCTCTCCCAAATTCCCCGTGGCGAAATCACAAGAAAAAAAGTCAGGGATTTCGTCAAAGCTTCCAAGTGGAAAAAAGTCAATGGCAACGACCACTCAATTTTTAATCACATAACAGGTCACGACGGGAATGATTATGAGCACCTGGAAAAGTTCCTCATCGACGACTTTAAATATTTTTCACTGGCATATGATGACCTTCATCTCAGCAGAAAAAAGTTTCTCAATTGCCACCAAGTTCTTTTCGCCCTGTTGAAGAAGAACGGTTTCAGCCCCAATGAAGATGATTTCAAACTGCTCAAACTTCCATCAAGACGGGAGGAACAAGAAAAAATAATCCAAACCATCTTCAAAAAATGTCATTGGAAATAAAATGGATCTTGAGAAAGTATTTTCCAATGAAGCCGAGCGAAGCGAAGCGACCGGAGGGAGGCTCAATGCGAGTGACCATGACGATTGTTCCACATGCTCAGACGAAGAAACAAGAAGCGCGGATGAGACTCCGACAACATCGAATGATGAATTTATTGTGTCTGATTCAGAGATGGAGGAAGCTGAGCGAAGCGACGAAATCGAAGACTCAATTGAACTCCTCTTTGAGTCATTCGTCAATCTCCAGGAGGAACATAAAATTCTCAGAAATGAACTCCAAAAGCAAAGTGGCCTTCTCTGGGAAATCCACCGGGAATTGCAAGAAAGCAAAGCGAACGAAGCGAAGTGAAGCGAAGCGGTGTTTTGAAATAACAGGCTTTGTGAATATTAATGTGAAACATTCATATTCTGACACGCCAACGCAATATGTCATTTGAAATCGCCAGGTGACATTCTCGGAAAGCTGAATAAATTTTCTCAGAATAACCCGCCACTCCACGTGCACACACACGCCTGCAGGTCCATTGTCTTTTTTGGCTTCTTTTGTCCGGCGCGTGCTACTTATCTGCCTATAATAAATTTTCACGTGAAAGACAATAGATTACATTCCACACTTCCCTATCAACCCGAGTCGCTGAAGCTCAACACAAAAATTATTTTTGGCTCAGCCTGTTGATAGGGAAGTGTGGAATGTTTTGACGTCATATGTCTGGGAAGTGAATCATCACAAGAAACGATGGTTAAGATAGCTTTTCCACATCGCTCAATGGAACCCAAGAATTAAATTTATCGGGGTAACTTTTCCATTTTACAAGCGCGAGTTTTCGCTTATTATCGCGGCGAATAACCTTTTCAATTCGAAACACATCTTGCGTTGTTCTTTGAAGTTCCGCCTCGTTAAATGATCCGATGATTGATTCTCCCAACAGATCAACTAATTTATACGTTACAGGGTTTGTATTCTTTATTTCGTCAATCACAAATATCTCCTCTGTCCAGTTCGGCGTGAAACCTTTGTCAAATATCTTTCGTTTAAACTTAGAAATTCGGACTCTGTCACCAACCCTGAATTTTGCCGGGTTGTGTTTAGCATAAATTAAATCTCCGTATAAATTAGCGAAAACCTTTTTCTCATTTTCCTGTTTGCTCGCCTCTGCGGGACTCATTCGAATGCTCGAATGAAAACGGTGGTTATATTCATCCACTAATTTGCCCAGTTTGTCCCAGTATATTGTATTGTTGTTAGCAGAAAACATCCGGAAGAGTTTCTCCTTAAAAGATCTGTTCCAGCGCTCAACAACAGATGATTTCTCTTCATTTTCTGTTGTATACAATTTTACCCCATTCTCGCTCAGGAGGCCCTTCATAGTCCCATTGAAAAATTCAGACCCCTTGTCAGTCCAAAGCATCTTCGGTTTTCTCTCCCTGAATATGGAACGGAAAGCATCAGCCACTGTTTGACCTCGCTTGTCTTTCAGGGGACGAATCCAACCGAACTTTGAGAAAACATCGATCACCATCAGGAGATATCTGATCCCTTTATTCCACCTCGAAAATTTCCCCATTTCGACCAGATCAGCCGCCCAGATGTTGTCAACGCCATATGAAATGACTCGTCGTTTTGGAAAGCGCCGCCTGATTGGCTGGTGAAGTTCGTTTGCCAGACTTTGAGTCCACCGGCCTTCACTCAAAATCTTTTCCCGTTTTTTGGGGCGCCGAGACCAAGTTTCTGTTTTGCTTGAATTGTGTTTCTCGCCAAAGCATGACCCCATTGTCTTTCTTTCCAGGGAATGGCATCCAAAGCGGCAACCATTTTCCTGTCTGCTTTGTTCTTGCATTTGCGCGGATTCTTTCCCTTCGCGCAGACTGAATAATCAACATCGTGTTGCATAGCAACTGCGTCTGTTTTTCCCGTGGGTTGCTGCATAATTTCGAGAATCTTTCCCTTTTCATCGAATCTGACTTGCTTATTCAATGGGTTATAAGGGCCTGTATAATTATGCCCTGGGAGGGTGAAACCTTTCTTTGGTCTTGGCAGCTTCCCAATCAGGGAATGAACATCCAACCCGCTGCCATCCAAATCTGCTCGATCTGTCTTATATTTTCTGTTTGGCCTAATCAATACTCAGTTGATTGAGCATATCAGCAGAGGTTTTGGCAAGAAATGGTTTCATCTTATCCAACGCAAAATCCAATGCTTTTTTCTGAGTGTTTTTGTTTCGCAATAATTCACTGGCCCCATAACGACCCATTTCAACTGTCTTTTTTCCCAACCAAGGCAGCGCATGCGCGACGCCGGTCAGTGCCAACTCTCCAAAGCCCCCACCTTGTGAGGGCCGGCTCAGTTTCCCGAACTTTTCACAAATCTTGTCTTTTTTATTCCACAGGAAGCGCAATGGCAAAACCACATTTTTCTGCCATTTTTTGCAGTCATGTACCCAGACGGTTCCACGCATCCCGTCCTGCGTTTCTCCTTCACGCAATATGATTCCATTTTCAATCGAAATATTCTTTTATGAATTTCTCATTCCCCATCGTATCAGTCAGACTGAGAGGTTTGAGAATATCATAGAAGTCTTTCCCCTGCGACCATTGATGGAGGAAAAACAAGCAATAATACCCCCAAAGAACGCTGTCTATGTTTTGATACTGACTGCTGTTCCAAATCACCGGTTTGTAACTTTTGAATTCCTGGGGAAATCCCATTCCAAAAGAGTCAAAATACCACGTGAATTTCCCAGAGGGAGCGCAGCACACCCAGTGAGTTCCGGCATTTTCAAGCGAATCAAGATTGATGATGCAGGGGCTGTGTTCTCGGGGCCTCACTTCATCCCTGGCGAAAATTCCTTTGAAATTGGGAATTTTCAGAAAATCAATCCACTTCATGAGATCAACGTTGGTCAGGGGTTTGTTCACGAATTTCGGCTTCGGCTTCGCTTCGCTCAGCTTCACAAAATCGCCCCGAGAATTGGGATGTTGTTGAATGGACTTTTTTCCCCCAGCAGAAGTCCCGCTCCTTTTTTTGATTTTTTCCCCATCCCAGATTTCCAGCTTCCGATAAATGGGGGAGGTGGATTCAACGCGTGATATAGGGAAGGTGCACCCAATCTTGGAGCGCCTTTTCCTTTGGGGCGTCCAACTCTTGGGGCGCCTTTTCCTTTTGGGCGACCAACTCTAGGAGCGCCTTTCCCAAACAAATTTTTCACCATGTCCAGCGCCAGCGGGATTCCAATGGAAGCCAGAATTGTTCCCAATGCCCCACCAGCTTGTTTTGCTGATGGTTTCATTGTCAGTTGTCCTCCTGATTTCAGGGCAGTTAAAATATCCTGTTTCTGCTTATTTGTCAACAGATGTTTATTGTCAATCAGTTTTTGAATTTTATCTTGGGGAATGAGAAATCCGCCCGTTTGTCCGCTCCCACTTATCTTTTTCACAACTTGACTCGCTCCTTCACTCGCCAAACCAGCCAATGCTGACAGCCCAAGTGTCTTTGCCAGGGTGGGTGCCAGGGAACGAGCCAGGGGAACAATAGCAGAGAAAAGACTTCCTCCCTGCCGCATCACTTTTCGGATTTGCGTTTTCGATATCTTGATTTCAACTCCCTTTCCCAAAGCTGCAGCTTTGCCGATTCGTTTTATTTGATTGGCTGTCAGCATCAGTTCATCATTTCCGCTTGTTTGATTTGCACCCAATCTCAGGGTGATAGGGCTTTTTGTTCGGAATGCTCTTCCAAGCTTGCTTTTTTGCCCTTCCGACAGATTTACTTTATATGGGTGATATGTTGTCATTTTAAATGACAAGATATGTTTTTCACACTTCACACTTCACACGATAACCAGCTCATTTCCAATTTTATCAATTTTCACCAGTTCTTCATAGAGAACTATCGCATGTACATTGAAGTTTGCAGCTGCATCTGCGTTGAATCGATACCTGAATATCAACCGCTTGGGATCTCTTGTTGGTTTTTCCGTTTGGAAGGTCAGATCGAAATAGATCAACGGGTAAAGAGAATTGAAATTGGCGAGATTCAGCTGCGTTCTAGTGTTGTAGTCATTTTTCCTCATTGCATAAGCCATAACATCCTGGAAAATCCTCACTTTGCTTTCACTGTCATACTCTGTTTCCGGGTAGAAAACTCCGTTTCCATATTCCAGTCGGCAGTTCAACAAGGATGAGTTTGCATTGTCCGCATTCAGCTTGAAAGTGTCCATCAGATAGGGATTGCCTTCTGCAGGGGCATCATTGGGTGGATCGGTTCTTTTCAGCCAGACAAAAATATGCCTCACATTGTCAATGCTCGGTGAGATCTGGAAGAATCCTGATGACTGCGAGGGAGCAGATTGCTGATACATTTCCCTCAGATATTTCCATTGCGTTTCTTTCAGGAATGAGCTGACAAATTTGTCATAAAGTGAATCCTTGGGAGTCAATCTTGGCACCCAAAGCAAAAACCGGTTCACGACAACTCATCCAGCATCAACGCCGTTTGCCATATGAATCAGCTCCCCATCCTCATTAAGCTCAATTTCGAATTGCAGCTGCATGGGCACAAGCATCTTATCCTCCAACTCTTCGAAAAAGGCAAAACGATTCAGGGGAATGATCGTGTTAATGTTCTTTGCACCGCCGTTTCCATTGTTTTGAACTGCTTGAGATTGCACCCGCCGAGCTTCAAATCCAAGATTCGTATTAGCTGTTGTTGCATCAGTATCCAAATACCAGAAACTGTTCTTGGCGACTGCTCTGCTGAAGTCGTCGGAGTATTCTAGCAAATTCTTTGCGAAACAGACCTTGTGCAGATTATCAGTGTCATAAATAATCTTTCCCGCAGATTTAATCTTCACGTGTTTAATCAGGGAATGAGCACCATTGATCACTGTGATCCTGTCAGCTGCTGCATATCCGGCACCATCCGCCAGTTTTTGGAGTTGAAACTGCACCTCGAAATACGCATTATACCAATCATAGAATGCAGATCGGTCATTAATTGTGAATTTATAACCACCTTTGTGTTGAGGTTGCCCATTAGCTGGAGCTCGGATTGTGTCATCCAGCTGGAAGCGCACTAATTCATTTCTTTGAAGATATTCATTCGATCGAAAAGCCATTTTATATTCTTTTATTTCTTTTCCGGATGCCTTGCCCAGAGATCAACCTGTTCAATATAGCATCAGAACTTTCTCCTTGCGCTCGCGCTCCGGAGGTTGACGCAGGGGCTGATGGCCGAGCTGGTTGTTTTTTGCCTGGTTGTTTTTTGCTCCCCTTTCTCGTATTTCCCAGTTTTTTCATGATCAAATCACCAGATTTTTCAACTGATTTTTTGCCGAGTTTATCCCCAGCGTGAGAAATTCCTGATTCCAATGCTTTTTTCGCAATGGGTTTTGCAAATTTTTTGAAGACGACTGATGCGACCTTCCTCATTGGTTTGAAAATATTGTCTACAATCAAACCTGTTCCTTTGTGCCGATAAACAAACCGCCCCAGCTGGGGGTGGAAAAAACGAGAGAATTCATAAGGTTTCATTTTATTTGCTTTTTCAAGATAAGCGAGAACGCCGTATCGGCTCCATTCAAATCAACAATCCGCCTTTTGCCATCAGTGATATAAATCCGAATGGAGCTTATTGTGTTTTTATTCACAGGGCTGAATGTGGTTCTCATGGGTTCAAGGGTAAAACTATATGATGGCCTCAGCACAGATGTTGAAAAGGAGAAGATGATATCGCTCTCTTCTCCATCAACAAGCGAATCACTTGTGAGATCGCAATGCACGTTCAACATATCAGTATCTTGGCTGAGGTTTGGAACTCTGGGGCCAATTTGAACTTTGTCTTTCAGAATCTTTTTATCGAAACCAACGAGATCGCCGAAGTTGGATTGGGTGAAATCCAGTTGCCAGTTTTCTGCCAGTGTGATTGTCGTTCTGAAGGTTGTGGGAGAGAAAGCAAGATGGATTGGGAATTTTTCATTCTTTCCCGGGGTGGATCCTGCGAGTGGGCCTGTAGCTTGTCGAATAAAATCATTCATCCCCTCATATTCCCAAACCCCAGCTGGGAAGGTGATATCGGAAAATGTTTTCCCGCCGTCAGAGCTGAATCTGATCAGTTGATTCTGGCGGCCAGCATTGATGTTATACCACGTAAAACTCATATTGATGACTCGATTCAACCCAACAACGTATTGGGAATTTGGATCCAAAACAATGGGCCGATTGAATTTTGTTGTGAATTTTTCTGGTTTGTTTCCCCCAGTCTTGACGGAAAAGGATGACAGGACAATTTCTCTTTCGATTTCCATTTTAGGGTTTGAAATACTTTCTGAAAAGCTTCTCATGCTGGGATTTGTTGATGACGTTTTCTTTCAGGAGAAGATCGAGAATGCCAACTCCGGTATTTCTGATGCCAACGTTTGTATTCCCAGCAAGGATGGAGCCAACGATGACCTCAAGCTTCTGGAGGAGATCTGCGGGGTTGGAGAAAAAACGGATGGATCCACCTTTTTTTCTTTTTTTCAACCCCGAACCCGCCATCATCTTTCCCGCTTTGTCTTTATAATGTTCTATGTATTCAGTCAGAGCTCGGGCTGCGTGATTTATCCTTTGATGTTGCCAATTCTTTTGCTCTTCCGTTATTTCCCCTTTCTTGAATTTTTTGGTCCAAGCTGATTTGTAGCCCTTCAACTGATTTCTTCTGTAGTTTGCAATGGTCACAAGACCCTTGAGATACTGGATTTTCCTCGCTGTTGAAACATTTTCCCTGAGAGTTTTCTCCGCAGTATTGTAATCCGTGAGGTCTAAGTCTCTCAATATTTTATTGGCTTCATCTTCATCTTCATCTTCCTCTTCATCGCCCGGCGCAAGAGCATAATCTGGGAAATCGTCTTCTTCATATTCAGGTGGATCTTCCCCTATCTCTTCCACAACTTCTTCATATGTTGGAGGAGCTGCTGGAATTTGTTTCTTTGTTTGGGATGGAACGGATTTTCGGGAGTGGCCCCAAATTCGACGCAATCACCTCATCCAGTTTCGATGTGATGGGTTTGAATGTTTTTTCAAGTCCAATTTGACTTGTCTCTTCACCCAACTTTTTCTGGGTGATAGCATTGTGAACAAAGTTGATTTTTTTGCCCAAAGCAGATTTGCTTTCGGCCATTTCTTGCCATTTCAATAAACTCATTTTATATCCCAGAAACACAAATTTGGGTGAAGAACATGATGTAGAACGTCATGTTCATTAATAAAATGAAGATCCCAAATTATGATTGTCAGGACCCAATCACAAATTTCAAACAACTTCACCCGTTCATGCCGGATCGAACTTTCAGAATGTTGATCTGTGGCCCTTCAGGATCGGGGAAAACAAATGTTCTCCTGGATATGATTTTCCGCCTGCTCTTCTATGATAAAATTTATCTCTATGCGAAAAATCTTGACCAAACCAAATATCAGCATCTGCTGAAAACGTTTCGCCCAATCAGCAAATAAGCTGGGTATGACGTCGTGGAAGCATCCCCAGATGAAATCATCCCAGTTTCTGAATTGACAGGGGAGAATCAAAAGCTGGTTGTTTTCGATGATTTTGTTTCCGAAAAGAACCAAAAGCCATTGATAGATTATTTCATTCAGGGGAGGCACAAGAATTGTTCTGTGATTTATCTTTCGCAAAGTTATTTCGGAACACCAAAAGATATCCGCCTGAATTGTTCGCATTTTTGCATCTTTGAATTCCCAAGCAACAAAGAAATTGCGGCGATCTGCAGGGAAAACTATGTCAGCAAAGAAGATTATCGGAAAGCAACCGCGCAGCCCTTCTCTTTCCTGTATGTGGATAAGCCGAGGAAATTCATTGCCAAAAATTTTGATGAAAGCATTTAAAATGAGTTATTCAAATGGACTGCTGTCTAAAACAGCTCGCTTCGCGGGAGGAAAAAATGGGAAAGATGGATTGCCAGGAGTTGGTTTCAAGCTGACGCCAGCAGGGAACTTCGACCTGCAAAGGAAACGCCTGACAAATATCGCCGAAGGAACGGGGAATTCGGATGCAATCACAAAGCTACAAGTTGACACGCTTGCAACGCAATTGCGGGCAGATTCTCTCCAGGTGGATGGGTCTTCCCATATGACTGGGGATCTTGATCTCAGGGGGCAAAAACTCATCAACCCCGGGGAAATAGAAATGAATCGCAAATTGATCGTTAATCTGGACACTGATGAAGACAACGATTTGTCAGCGGTGAATATGATCACTCTGAAAAAATTCCACCCTGATGCTCCTGAACCAACTCATGAAGTCACGAAGGACCTCGACTTGAAACACCAATTCAGCGTGATCAATGCGAAACAACAAAGTTTGGCTTACTACCAAACCCACTATGACAGCCTCATGCCTTTTGAGGATGTGAAAAGAAACTTTCTCATGCGAAATGGCTCTTTCTCCATGACAGGAAGATTGGACATGAATCACTTTAGCATCTTCAATCTGACAGATCCCACTTTTGACGCAGAAGCTGCCACGAAGAACTATGTCGATGCAATCAACTCAACCAACCTGAGAAGCGTGATCCATATGCTGGGACAAAGATTGCCTTTGAGTGGAGGGGAGATGACTGGGGAGTTGGATATGGGTCAGAATGTGGTTAAGAATCTTCCTAAACCCAGCGATGCAGGAGATGCTGTGAATTTGGAGTTTGTAAATGGAAAAGTGGCCAATCTCAAGAACGTCATCAACAAGAAATCCATCACGGCAGTTTCCCATCCCAAGGACCAGTTTCGATATATGATGGAACAAGTGGATGAATCTTCCTCAGAGTCAAACATGGACGTTGTGGGAATTGTGGACTTTGCGCAAACTCCCCACCTGTTCAACAAGAAGGCCTATCACTTGAAGATGAGCAAGGATGCAACGAATCTCTTCAAAGGCAGAATCGGTTTCAACTGTTTCAAGTTGCCTGAGGGGGAGTTCACGATTTGCGTGGAATTCTTTCCGGGGAGCATGACAGATGTGTCAGTCGCTTTTTCATCCACAGCTTTGAACGTGAATCGGCAGGCGACGAAAAAGTTCGCGACATATTCCAGATCCATCGTGAACATGCACAAGTGGCACATTTCCCCTCCTGAGTACCTCATGGTTGATTTGGAATGGCAAGGGCAAGCTGAGGATGCTGCAGTGGATGATGCTCACTTGATCATCTACGGAATCTCGGGGAATCAGATTGATGTGCCAAGTTCGACGTTTGATGCGCCTTTCAGCTTTGAATCGGACAAGATGGTCATGCAAACGAATCTGGATTTGAATGGACACAACTTGTCTGGGAGTAGAATTGTGGAAACCGGCGTCTTTCGAAAAAATGATGATAGCCATAAATTTTTATTCATCGGCAGCACCTCGAGGTTTCTTTTCTTCCCAATGAAAACAAAACTGGTGGAAGTGGGGTTATTTCATGCCTCAATAACGAATGTCCCAAAGATTGATTTGACTTTCTCCATGCTAGTGAATAACCGTAAATTTGAAAGAACCTGGACTGGAAATAGAAGCAGAAGCCAGAAATACAATATTGGGGATGGAATTGAAATCCCAAGCATGACTAATTTTTCTTTTTCCCCTCAAGATGACCTGGTGATCAGGTTGAATGAGAGAGTTTATCTTTCGCTGGTTTTTGAAACAAGATAGGCATGATTGAAATATGATTTCTCCCTGAAAAATGAAGCGAGCGAAGCGAGCTGAGCGACCGGAGGGAGCGAAGCGAAAACAAAGCATCTTTGCTTTCAATCACATCAACCCCGCAATTCGGGAAGAAGAACTGGAAGAGATCAAAAAACTCTTCTGATTTTATCACAAAAGATTTTGGTGCCTCAAACGAGCGCATGGCCGATTCAAGAAAATGAATCTGCTCCTGAATTTGACTTCTTCCGGTTTGGTTGCAATCGGGACGATTGCTGGGGCGGCAACTCTCAATCCAATCGTGCTGGGAGTGATTTCAGGAGCGGGATTAGTTTTGAAAACCGCGAATGAAATGAAGAATCTGAAAAGCAAAATCGAAATGGCAAAGTTCGCATTCACCACCTACGAGAAAACATTGAGTGATTTGCGCTTCGCTTTGCGGGGAGGAAATTTTGATCGAGCTGAATTTTTGTTTTCAATGGAAGCGATTGATGGGATTGTGATTGATTTGGGGTTGGATTTGGAGAAGTTTGAGAAGGAATGGGAAAGGCGATTTGAGTGATTTTTTCATTTCTGGGAAATGAAAAATCTTTGAGAACTGCTTTGCTCACTGCCCCCAGATGAAAATCAAGCGAACCCATTCTTCCTCTTCATACCCACTCGTGGTTGCTTCAAACTTCCATGTCCCGTTCATGATTGTTTGGTCAAACGCAGCTTGGTCGGGGAAATAAAGATAGTTTCGACTGGAAAAATACTTGGCAATGTCAGCATAATCTTTCACCTGAATATCAACGCCTGAGTCAGGGTGGAATAACAGCATCATGGTTTCTTCAAATTCCACGTCGACATCTTTGTCCAAAAACCACCCCGGATACTTGCATCTCATTTTAGCCCAATTATCAGCGCGACGGCGATATTGTTCTATCTCCCCCCGCTTGAGATCATTATACATCTGGATGCGAGCTCGTTCCAGTTGGTCCGGTTCCTCCGGTTCCTCCGGTTCCTCCTGTCGCTTCGTCCGCGGAGCCGGAACAGGCGGCACTTTCTCCTCCTGTTGCTTCTTCCGCGGAGCCGGAACAGGCGGGGTTTTCTCCTCCTGCCGCTACACCCGCGGAGCCGGAACAGGCGGCACTTTTTTCTCCTTCTTCCGCGGAGCCGGAACAGGCGGGGTTTGCTCCACTCCGTGGCTCACTGCGTTCGCTTTCTCCACCCAAACTGCCATTTTTTGATCATCTTCCACCATATGCTCTTCCCGCTCAATGACCCGCGTTTCATTCAGATATTTTTCCATCGCGTCTTCGGGTTTTCCGGGGAAACGCGGTGGCACTCTGGGGGAAACTTTGAGTTCATTCATCTTTTCAGAGGCCTCATCTGCGTCTTCCATCCGCCCCTCACTCCATGCTTGAGCCCACGACCCCGCCAGCTTCACAAGTTCTTGTTTATAAACTACATGCGGCGGTCTTTTTTCCCCAGGGATCTCAACCGTGAATTTCTCCCCGTCGGATTTTCTGGTGAATGAATCTCGCCCACTTCGGAGGGCATTGGAAATGGTTTTGGGGTCAATCTTCAATTCCCTCGATGCCGCGGCAATGGAAGGAAATTCTTGAGGTCCGCCAATGTTGGAAATGACGCGGATTGCAGGAATCGGCCTGGGGCAAGTCGGGATGGTTGAACCCGCAACCTGGGAAATTGTCACGTCTTTTCCATCTTTGTTTTTCACAATGCCAGTTGTGCCATTCTTGAAAACGCGGTCGACAGCGGCAGGAGAAAGTCCAAGCGCATCAGCCATCTGCTTTTTGGAGATAAATTATCTTCCCGCAGCGGCAAATTCCATTCGCCTCCTGACCGAAACCGGCATCCCTTTGAAAATGAACAGATTTTTACCTTTCTTGAGCTGTTTATTGAGGTATTGTCTGGAGATGCCAAGCCGTTGCGCCATTGCCGCTTCGGATTTGGCTGGCTCTCCGATGATTGCTCCACATGAAACTAACACCCACATTTTAGTGGGTGACATTTTTTGTCAACTTTTTGGGGAATGATTTGGGGAAAAATCTGGAAAAAACTGGGGAAAAAACTGGGGAAAAAACTGGGGAAAAACTGGGGAAAAACTGGGGAAAAAACTGGGGCAAATCTGATTGCTGGCAGATTTTTCACTTGTGCCCTGAAATCTGGGAGAAAAATCTGGGGGAAATCTGGAAAAATCCGCTGAACTCTGGAGGAAAAACTCTGTGGAATCTGGGAGAAAATTCAAGAACGAAATGCCAATGGATCGATTTTAGCATTTTGTCAGTCTCCGGAAAAATCCTTGTTTTATATGCGAGTTGACATGCATTTTTAAACGTCAACACGGAGTGTCACCATAGGGACATGTGCATGTCATTATTTAGGGGGGTTACATCTTTGTCACTCAATGGTGGGGCTAAGCATTTATGTCAGGCCTCGAAAAACTCTGGGAAAATATTTTTTTGTTTTGAAAAATAAAGTTCGAAAAATATTTTCCCAGAGTTTTTCGAGGGCTGACAAAATGCTGAATCCGATCCATTGGATGACAACGCCGTCAATCCCCAAAATAGATGACATGCACATGTCCCTATAGGGACACTACGGAGCAACATAAAAAATGCATGTCAACTCGCATATAAAACAAGGATTTTTCGAAGGCTGACAAAATTCGGAATCCGATCCATTGGAGAAAAAACTCTGGGAGAATTTTTCCGCTGAACTCGGGAGGAAATATTCCGCTGAAATCTGGGAGAAAATCTTTTTCCGGAGTTGGAAAAAGATTTTGAAATTAAACTTCATCATCGTCCTCATTCCTGTCTTCGAACTCATCGAATTCCGAGGCCGCCTGCACCATTTCCTCCACCATAACTTCGTCCACAATGCACGTGATCGCTTTCACATTTCCGCAGAAAAGATGCTTGATGGAAAAGACGACTTGCCCGCGGAGAGGCATGCCAATGAGTCGCTTCGCCTTCCGGATGGGTTTTTTCTTCCCATCATCGCACAACTCCCAAAATCGACACGAGAAATCCGAGTTTGGGAGTTTGGAGGGATAAATCTTGGCATAAATCTTTTCCTGCTCGGATTTGTCGATTTTCACGAGAGTGAAATCTCCCTCGTGGAATTTGGCGAAAGACGGACCGATCTCTTTGATTGCCTGCTTCTTTTTCATCGCAGCAGAGTTGAGATGTTTTTCCAGATCTTTGAAGAATGTGATGTTTTCGTCCGGAAGAGTGATTCCCAGAGAAAACGAGTCGCCTTGATGAGCGAAAATCTTGAATTTGGTTTGGAGTTTCACTTTGAGCCATTTGCCATCGTGGAGGCATGGGAGGAGACAGAAAGAGATTTTGCCAGAAGATTTTTTCACGGGGTTGTCGAGAGAGATGTCGGAGATAGATATTGTCGCGGGATTCATTTTCTTGGGTGAGATGAAAAATAAATTAAATCGCGAAAATCCATTTCTCCATGAACTTGCGGTCCTCTTCCGATCGGACTGGGAGAAAACCAGTGGCCATATCCACAGCTTTTTGGAAGTTTCTTTCTGCATCACACGCTTTTTCCCAAACGATTTCCTCTTTGATTTTTGTTGCCTCCGGAGGAGTGGATTTCTTTTCACTTGACATTTTTTCTCCAATGAAGAAAAAATTCAAAACGCATTTTGCACATCCACAAGGGCGTCGTTCATCTCAGCCTGGCAGAGGTTATGATGTTTATAAAGTCCTTTTTTGGGGTGCGCGTGCATCGCCGTTTCCAAGGCAGCTTTCTTTTTCATGAGATAGATGAATTCTTGCAATCTGGGAGAAACCCAAGTGACTTCGTGCGATTTTTCCCCTGAATCCAGAAAATGAGTTTTTTTCTTGCAGAGTTGATTGAAAAAAACTGTGCGTGATAACCCAAATCGTTCCCGAATTTCCTCTGCGGTGAAAAATTCTTCCCCATCAATCTGGATGAATGGTGTGTCTTCTTCCTCCTGAATCCAGAACACTTTTTGGTCGGTTCTTCTGGTATATTTGGTGTTGCCCGATTTGAGAACTCGCAAAATCGTTTTGGAAGGGAGTCCAGTTTTTTCGCTGGCTTCTTTGAATGTGAAAAAAGTTTGCTTTTCTTTTCCTTCTTCCTGAATCGAAAATTTCATTTTAAATGGGGAAAAAAGATTTTTTTCTCCATTAAAAATGTCTTTAGCTGCATGGCAATCATTTGCGCGAACGACAAACTTGCGAGGATGGTCGCGATTGAAAAAAGATGAACTGGTGCAGTTTTTAGTTGAAAATCTTTGGCAAGGAGGGGGATTAGATCAGCCCAAAATGAACAAAGGGGCTCGTTTGAGAACTCGGAAAAGACGAAAAGCCAACCCTCTAGATGCCGAAAATCCCGAAATAGATGTGCCTATTTTGGTTCCGGAAAGAAGAATTGTTCCTTCCAGAGCCATTCCCAGAGCGATTGAACAAAATGTGGAAACAGTTTCGGATTGGTTGAATTGGTTGGAAAATGTGGATGATGTTGATATTCGGAGAAGAGCCAATCCCGCTGTGGAAGATTTGCGAAGGCAAACCCAACAATTGTGGGAAGACAGGTTGGTCGTGGAAGAAGGGCAATCCGCGTCATGTTCATTAATAAAATGAAGATCCCAAATTATGATTGTCAGGACCCAATCACAAATTTCAAACAACTTCACCCGTTCATGCCGGATCGAACTTTCAGAATGTTGATCTGTGGCCCTTCAGGATCGGGGAAAACAAATGTTCTCCTGGATATGATTTTCCGCCTGCTCTTCTATGATAAAATTTATCTCTATGCGAAAAATCTTGACCAAACCAAATATCAGCATCTGCTGAAAACGTTTCGCCCAATCAGCAAATAAGCTGGGTATGACGTCGTGGAAGCATCCCCAGATGAAATCATCCCAGTTTCTGAATTGACAGGGGAGAATCAAAAGCTGGTTGTTTTCGATGATTTTGTTTCCGAAAAGAACCAAAAGCCATTGATAGATTATTTCATTCAGGGGAGGCACAAGAATTGTTCTGTGATTTATCTTTCGCAAAGTTATTTCGGAACACCAAAAGATATCCGCCTGAATTGTTCGCATTTTTGCATCTTTGAATTCCCAAGCAACAAAGAAATTGCGGCGATCTGCAGGGAAAACTATGTCAGCAAAGAAGATTATCGGAAAGCAACCGCGCAGCCCTTCTCTTTCCTGTATGTGGATAAGCCGAGGAAATTCATTGCCAAAAATTTTGATGAAAGCATTTAAAATGAGTTATTCAAATGGACTGCTGTCTAAAACAGCTCGCTTCGCGGGAGGAAAAAATGGGAAAGATGGATTGCCAGGAGTTGGTTTCAAGCTGACGCCAGCAGGGAACTTCGACCTGCAAAGGAAACGCCTGACAAATATCGCCGAAGGAACGGGGAATTCGGATGCAATCACAAAGCTACAAGTTGACACGCTTGCAACGCAATTGCGGGCAGATTCTCTCCAGGTGGATGGGTCTTCCCATATGACTGGGGATCTTGATCTCAGGGGGCAAAAACTCATCAACCCCGGGGAAATAGAAATGAATCGCAAATTGATCGTTAATCTGGACACTGATGAAGACAACGATTTGTCAGCGGTGAATATGATCACTCTGAAAAAATTCCACCCTGATGCTCCTGAACCAACTCATGAAGTCACGAAGGACCTCGACTTGAAACACCAATTCAGCGTGATCAATGCGAAACAACAAAGTTTGGCTTACTACCAAACCCACTATGACAGCCTCATGCCTTTTGAGGATGTGAAAAGAAACTTTCTCATGCGAAATGGCTCTTTCTCCATGACAGGAAGATTGGACATGAATCACTTTAGCATCTTCAATCTGACAGATCCCACTTTTGACGCAGAAGCTGCCACGAAGAACTATGTCGATGCAATCAACTCAACCAACCTGAGAAGCGTGATCCATATGCTGGGACAAAGATTGCCTTTGAGTGGAGGGGAGATGACTGGGGAGTTGGATATGGGTCAGAATGTGGTTAAGAATCTTCCCAAACCCAGCGATGCAGGAGATGCTGTGAATTTGGAGTTTGTAAATGGAAAAGTGGCCAATCTCAAGAACGTCATCAACAAGAAATCCATCACGGCAGTTTCCCATCCCAAGGACCAGTTTCGATATATGATGGAACAAGTGGATGAATCTTCCTCAGAGTCAAACATGGACGTTGTGGGAATTGTGGACTTTGCGCAAACTCCCCACCTGTTCAACAAGAAGGCCTATCACTTGAAGATGAGCAAGGATGCAAACGAATCTCTTCAAAGGCAGAATCGGTTTCAACTGTTTCAAGTTGCCTGAGGGGGAGTTCACGATTTGCGTGGAATTCTTTCCGGGGAGCATGACAGATGTGTCAGTCGCTTTTTCATCCACAGCTTTGAACGTGAATCGGCAGGCGACGAAAAAGTTCGCGACATATTCCAGATCCATCGTGAACATGCACAAGTGGCACATTTCCCCTCCTGAGTACCTCATGGTTGATTTGGAATGGCAAGGGCAAGCTGAGGATGCTGCAGTGGGTGATGCTCACTTGATCATCTACGGAATCTCGGGGAATCAGATTGATGTGCCAAGTTCGACGTTTGATGCGCCTTTCAGCTTTGAATCGGACAAGATGGTCATGCAAACGAATCTGGATTTGAATGGACACAACTTGTCTGGGAGTAGAATTGTGGAAACCGGCGTCTTTCGAAAAAATGATGATAGCCATAAATTTTTATTCATCGGCAGCACCTCGAGGTTTCTTTTCTTCCCAATGAAAACAAAACTGGTGGAAGTGGGGTTATTTCATGCCTCAATAACGAATGTCCCAAAGATTGATTTGACTTTCTCCATGCTAGTGAATAACCGTAAATTTGAAAGAACCTGGACTGGAAATAGAAGCAGAAGCCAGAAATACAATATTGGGGATGGAATTGAAATCCCAAGCATGACTAATTTTTCTTTTTCCCCTCAAGATGACCTGGTGATCGGGTTGAATGAGAGAGTTTATCTTTCGCTGGTTTTTGAAACAAGATAGGCATGATTGAAATATGATTTCTCCCTGAAAAATGAAGCGAGCGAAGCGAGCTGAGCGACCGGAGGGAGCGAAGCGAAAACAAAGCATCTTTGCTTTCAATCACATCAACCCCGCAATTCGGGAAGAAGAACTGGAAGAGATCAAAAAACTCTTCTGATTTTATCACAAAAGATTTTGGTGCCTCAAACGAGCGCATGGCCGATTCAAGAAAATGAATCTGCTCCTGAATTTGACTTCTTCCGGTTTGGTTGCAATCGGGACGATTGCTGGGGCGGCAACTCTCAATCCAATCGTGCTGGGAGTGATTTCAGGAGCGGGATTAGTTTTGAAAACCGCGAATGAAATGAAGAATCTGAAAAGCAAAATCGAAATGGCAAAGTTCGCATTCACCACCTACGAGAAAACATTGAGTGATTTGCGCTTCGCTTTGCGGGGAGGGAAATTTTGATCGAGCTGAATTTTTGTTTTCAATGGAAGCGATTGATGGGATTGTGATTGATTTGGGGTTGGATTTGGAGAAGTTTGAGAAGGAATGGGAAAGGCGATTTGAGTGATTTTTTCATTTCTGGGAAATGAAAAATCTTTGAGAACTGCTTTGCTCACTGCCCCCAGATGAAAATCAAGCGAACCCATTCTTCCTCTTCATACCCACTCGTGGTTGCTTCAAACTTCCATGTCCCGTTCATGATTGTTTGGTCAAACGCAGCTTGGTCGGGGAAATAAAGATAGTTTCGACTGGAAAAATACTTGGCAATGTCAGCATAATCTTTCACCTGAATATCAACGCCTGAGTCAGGGTGGAATAACAGCATCATGGTTTCTTCAAATTCCACGTCGACATCTTTGTCCAAAAACCACCCCGGATACTTGCATCTCATTTTAGCCCAATTATCAGCGCGACGGCGATATTGTTCTATCTCCCCCCGCTTGAGATCATTATACATCTGGATGCGAGCTCGTTCCAGTTGGTCCGGTTCCTCCGGTTCCTCCGGTTCCTCCTGTCGCTTCGTCCGCGGAGCCGGAACAGGCGGCACTTTCTCCTCCTGTTGCTTCTTCCGCGGAGCCGGAACAGGCGGGGTTTTCTCCTCCTGCCGCTACACCCGCGGAGCCGGAACAGGCGGCACTTTTTTCTCCTTCTTCCGCGGAGCCGGAACAGGCGGGGTTTGCTCCACTCCGTGGCTCACTGCGTTCGCTTTCTCCACCCAAACTGCCATTTTTTGATCATCTTCCACCATATGCTCTTCCCGCTCAATGACCCGCGTTTCATTCAGATATTTTTCCATCGCGTCTTCGGGTTTTCCGGGGAAACGCGGTGGCACTCTGGGGGAAACTTTGAGTTCATTCATCTTTTCAGAGGCCTCATCTGCGTCTTCCATCCGCCCCTCACTCCATGCTTGAGCCCACGACCCCGCCAGCTTCACAAGTTCTTGTTTATAAACTACATGCGGCGGTCTTTTTTCCCCAGGGATCTCAACCGTGAATTTCTCCCCGTCGGATTTTCTGGTGAATGAATCTCGCCCACTTCGGAGGGCATTGGAAATGGTTTTGGGGTCAATCTTCAATTCCCTCGATGCCGCGGCAATGGAAGGAAATTCTTGAGGTCCGCCAATGTTGGAAATGACGCGGATTGCAGGAATCGGCCTGGGGCAAGTCGGGATGGTTGAACCCGCAACCTGGGAAATTGTCACGTCTTTTCCATCTTTGTTTTTCACAATGCCAGTTGTGCCATTCTTGAAAACGCGGTCGACAGCGGCAGGAGAAAGTCCAAGCGCATCAGCCATCTGCTTTTTGGAGATAAATTATCTTCCCGCAGCGGCAAATTCCATTCGCCTCCTGACCGAAACCGGCATCCCTTTGAAAATGAACAGATTTTTACCTTTCTTGAGCTGTTTATTGAGGTATTGTCTGGAGATGCCAAGCCGTTGCGCCATTGCCGCTTCGGATTTGGCTGGCTCTCCGATGATTGCTCCACATGAAACTAACACCCACATTTTAGTGGGTGACATTTTTTGTCAACTTTTTGGGGAATGATTTGGGGAAAAATCTGGAAAAACTGGGGAAAAAACTGGGGAAAAAACTGGGGAAAAACTGGGGAAAAACTGGGGAAAAAACTGGGGCAAATCTGATTGCTGGCAGATTTTTCACTTGTGCCCTGAAATCTGGGAGAAAAATCTGGGGGAAATCTGGAAAAATCCGCTGAACTCTGGAGGAAAAACTCTGTGGAATCTGGGAGAAAATTCAAGAACGAAATGCCAATGGATCGATTTTAGCATTTTGTCAGTCTCCGGAAAAATCCTTGTTTTATATGCGAGTTGACATGCATTTTTAAACGTCAACACGGAGTGTCACCATAGGGACATGTGCATGTCATTATTTAGGGGGGTTACATCTTTGTCACTCAATGGTGGGGCTAAGCATTTATGTCAGGCCTCGAAAAACTCTGGGAAAATATTTTTTGTTTTGAAAAATAAAGTTCGAAAAATATTTTCCCAGAGTTTTTCGAGGGCTGACAAAATGCTGAATCCGATCCATTGGATGACAACGCCGTCAATCCCCAAAATAGATGACATGCACATGTCCCTATAGGGACACTACGGAGCGACATAAAAAATGCATGTCAACTCGCATATAAAACAAGGATTTTTCGAAGGCTGACAAAATTCGGAATCCGATCCATTGGAGAAAAAAACTCTGGGAGAATTTTTCCGCTGAACTCGGGAGGAAATATTCCGCTGAAATCTGGGAGAAAATCTTTTTCCGGAGTTGGAAAAAGATTTTGAAATTAAACTTCATCATCGTCCTCATTCCTGTCTTCGAACTCATCGAATTCCGAGGCCGCCTGCACCATTTCCTCCACCATAACTTCGTCCACAATGCACGTGATCGCTTTCACATTTCCGCAGAAAAGATGCTTGATGGAAAAGACGACTTGCCCGCGGAGAGGCATGCCAATGAGTCGCTTCGCCTTCCGGATGGGTTTTTTCTTCCCATCATCGCACAACTCCCAAAATCGACACGAGAAATCCGAGTTTGGGAGTTTGGAGGGATAAATCTTGGCATAAATCTTTTCCTGCTCGGATTTGTCGATTTTCACGAGAGTGAAATCTCCCTCGTGGAATTTGGCGAAAGACGGACCGATCTCTTTGATTGCCTGCTTCTTTTTCATCGCAGCAGAGTTGAGATGTTTTTCCAGATCTTTGAAGAATGTGATGTTTTCGTCCGGAAGAGTGATTCCCAGAGAAAACGAGTCGCCTTGATGAGCGAAAATCTTGAATTTGGTTTGGAGTTTCACTTTGAGCCATTTGCCATCGTGGAGGCATGGGAGGAGACAGAAAGAGATTTTGCCAGAAGATTTTTTCACGGGGTTGTCGAGAGAGATGTCGGAGATAGATATTGTCGCGGGATTCATTTTCTTGGGTGAGATGAAAAATAAATTAAATCGCGAAAATCCATTTCTCCATGAACTTGCGGTCCTCTTCCGATCGGACTGGGAGAAAACCAGTGGCCATATCCACAGCTTTTTGGAAGTTTCTTTCTGCATCACACGCTTTTTCCCAAACGATTTCCTCTTTGATTTTTGTTGCCTCCGGAGGAGTGGATTTCTTTTCACTTGACATTTTTTCTCCAATGAAGAAAAAATTCAAAACGCATTTTGCACATCCACAAGGGCGTCGTTCATCTCAGCCTGGCAGAGGTTATGATGTTTATAAAGTCCTTTTTTGGGGTGCGCGTGCATCGCCGTTTCCAAGGCAGCTTTCTTTTTCATGAGATAGATGAATTCTTGCAATCTGGGAGAAACCCAAGTGACTTCGTGCGATTTTTCCCCTGAATCCAGAAAATGAGTTTTTTTCTTGCAGAGTTGATTGAAAAAAACTGTGCGTGATAACCCAAATCGTTCCCGAATTTCCTCTGCGGTGAAAAATTCTTCCCCATCAATCTGGATGAATGGTGTGTCTTCTTCCTCCTGAATCCAGAACACTTTTTGGTCGGTTCTTCTGGTATATTTGGTGTTGCCCGATTTGAGAACTCGCAAAATCGTTTTGGAAGGGAGTCCAGTTTTTTCGCTGGCTTCTTTGAATGTGAAAAAAGTTTGCTTTTCTTTTCCTTCTTCCTGAATCGAAAATTTCATTTTAAATGGGGAAAAAAAGATTTTTTTCTCCATTAAAAATGTCTTTAGCTGCATGGCAATCATTTGCGCGAACGACAAACTTGCGAGGATGGTCGCGATTGAAAAAAGATGAACTGGTGCAGTTTTTAGTTGAAAATCTTTGGCAAGGAGGGGGATTAGATCAGCCCAAAATGAACAAAGGGGCTCGTTTGAGAACTCGGAAAAGACGAAAAGCCAACCCTCTAGATGCCGAAAATCCCGAAATAGATGTGCCTATTTTGGTTCCGGAAAGAAGAATTGTTCCTTCCAGAGCCATTCCCAGAGCGATTGAACAAAATGTGGAAACAGTTTCGGATTGGTTGAATTGGTTGGAAAATGTGGATGATGTTGATATTCGGAGAAGAGCCAATCCCGCTGTGGAAGATTTGCGAAGGCAAACCCAACAATTGTGGGAAGACAGGTTGGTCGTGGAAGAAGGGCAATCCGCGTCATGTTCATTAATAAAATGAAGATCCCAAATTATGATTGTCAGGACCCAATCACAAATTTCAAACAACTTCACCCGTTCATGCCGGATCGAACTTTCAGAATGTTGATCTGTGGCCCTTCAGGATCGGGGAAAACAAATGTTCTCCTGGATATGATTTTCCGCCTGCTCTTCTATGATAAAATTTATCTCTATGCGAAAAATCTTGACCAAACCAAATATCAGCATCTGCTGAAAACGTTTCGCCCAATCAGCAAATAAGCTGGGTATGACGTCGTGGAAGCATCCCCAGATGAAATCATCCCAGTTTCTGAATTGACAGGGGAGAATCAAAAGCTGGTTGTTTTCGATGATTTTGTTTCCGAAAAGAACCAAAAGCCATTGATAGATTATTTCATTCAGGGGAGGCACAAGAATTGTTCTGTGATTTATCTTTCGCAAAGTTATTTCGGAACACCAAAAGATATCCGCCTGAATTGTTCGCATTTTTGCATCTTTGAATTCCCAAGCAACAAAGAAATTGCGGCGATCTGCAGGGAAAACTATGTCAGCAAAGAAGATTATCGGAAAGCAACCGCGCAGCCCTTCTCTTTCCTGTATGTGGATAAGCCGAGGAAATTCATTGCCAAAAATTTTGATGAAAGCATTTAAAATGAGTTATTCAAATGGACTGCTGTCTAAAACAGCTCGCTTCGCGGGAGGAAAAAATGGGAAAGATGGATTGCCAGGAGTTGGTTTCAAGCTGACGCCAGCAGGGAACTTCGACCTGCAAAGGAAACGCCTGACAAATATCGCCGAAGGAACGGGGAATTCGGATGCAATCACAAAGCTACAAGTTGACACGCTTGCAACGCAATTGCGGGCAGATTCTCTCCAGGTGGATGGGTCTTCCCATATGACTGGGGATCTTGATCTCAGGGGGCAAAAACTCATCAACCCCGGGGAAATAGAAATGAATCGCAAATTGATCGTTAATCTGGACACTGATGAAGACAACGATTTGTCAGCGGTGAATATGATCACTCTGAAAAAATTCCACCCTGATGCTCCTGAACCAACTCATGAAGTCACGAAGGACCTCGACTTGAAACACCAATTCAGCGTGATCAATGCGAAACAACAAAGTTTGGCTTACTACCAAACCCACTATGACAGCCTCATGCCTTTTGAGGATGTGAAAAGAAACTTTCTCATGCGAAATGGCTCTTTCTCCATGACAGGAAGATTGGACATGAATCACTTTAGCATCTTCAATCTGACAGATCCCACTTTTGACGCAGAAGCTGCCACGAAGAACTATGTCGATGCAATCAACTCAACCAACCTGAGAAGCGTGATCCATATGCTGGGACAAAGATTGCCTTTGAGTGGAGGGGAGATGACTGGGGAGTTGGATATGGGTCAGAATGTGGTTAAGAATCTTCCCAAACCCAGCGATGCAGGAGATGCTGTGAATTTGGAGTTTGTAAATGGAAAAGTGGCCAATCTCAAGAACGTCATCAACAAGAAATCCATCACGGCAGTTTCCCATCCCAAGGACCAGTTTCGATATATGATGGAACAAGTGGATGAATCTTCCTCAGAGTCAAACATGGACGTTGTGGGAATTGTGGACTTTGCGCAAACTCCCCACCTGTTCAACAAGAAGGCCTATCACTTGAAGATGAGCAAGGATGCAACGAATCTCTTCAAAGGCAGAATCGGTTTCAACTGTTTCAAGTTGCCTGAGGGGGAGTTCACGATTTGCGTGGAATTCTTTCCGGGGAGCATGACAGATGTGTCAGTCGCTTTTTCATCCACAGCTTTGAACGTGAATCGGCAGGCGACGAAAAAGTTCGCGACATATTCCAGATCCATCGTGAACATGCACAAGTGGCACATTTCCCCTCCTGAGTACCTCATGGTTGATTTGGAATGGCAAGGGCAAGCTGAGGATGCTGCAGTGGGTGATGCTCACTTGATCATCTACGGAATCTCGGGGAATCAGATTGATGTGCCAAGTTCGACGTTTGATGCGCCTTTCAGCTTTGAATCGGACAAGATGGTCATGCAAACGAATCTGGATTTGAATGGACACAACTTGTCTGGGAGTAGAATTGTGGAAACCGGCGTCTTTCGAAAAAATGATGATAGCCATAAATTTTTATTCATCGGCAGCACCTCGAGGTTTCTTTTCTTCCCAATGAAAACAAAACTGGTGGAAGTGGGGTTATTTCATGCCTCAATAACGAATGTCCCAAAGATTGATTTGACTTTCTCCATGCTAGTGAATAACCGTAAATTTGAAAGAACCTGGACTGGAAATAGAAGCAGAAGCCAGAAATACAATATTGGGGATGGAATTGAAATCCCAAGCATGACTAATTTTTCTTTTTCCCCTCAAGATGACCTGGTGATCGGGTTGAATGAGAGAGTTTATCTTTCGCTGGTTTTTGAAACAAGATAGGCATGATTGAAATATGATTTCTCCCTGAAAAATGAAGCGAGCGAAGCGAGCTGAGCGACCGGAGGGAGCGAAGCGAAAACAAAGCATCTTTGCTTTCAATCACATCAACCCCGCAATTCGGGAAGAAGAACTGGAAGAGATCAAAAAACTCTTCTGATTTTATCACAAAAGATTTTGGTGCCTCAAACGAGCGCATGGCCGATTCAAGAAAATGAATCTGCTCCTGAATTTGACTTCTTCCGGTTTGGTTGCAATCGGGACGATTGCTGGGGCGGCAACTCTCAATCCAATCGTGCTGGGAGTGATTTCAGGAGCGGGATTAGTTTTGAAAACCGCGAATGAAATGAAGAATCTGAAAAGCAAAATCGAAATGGCAAAGTTCGCATTCACCACCTACGAGAAAACATTGAGTGATTTGCGCTTCGCTTTGCGGGGAGGAAATTTTGATCGAGCTGAATTTTTGTTTTCAATGGAAGCGATTGATGGGATTGTGATTGATTTGGGGTTGGATTTGGAGAAGTTTGAGAAGGAATGGGAAAGGCGATTTGAGTGATTTTTTCATTTCTGGGAAATGAAAAATCTTTGAGAACTGCTTTGCTCACTGCCCCCAGATGAAAATCAAGCGAACCCATTCTTCCTCTTCATACCCACTCGTGGTTGCTTCAAACTTCCATGTCCCGTTCATGATTGTTTGGTCAAACGCAGCTTGGTCGGGGAAATAAAGATAGTTTCGACTGGAAAAATACTTGGCAATGTCAGCATAATCTTTCACCTGAATATCAACGCCTGAGTCAGGGTGGAATAACAGCATCATGGTTTCTTCAAATTCCACGTCGACATCTTTGTCCAAAAACCACCCCGGATACTTGCATCTCATTTTAGCCCAATTATCAGCGCGACGGCGATATTGTTCTATCTCCCCCCGCTTGAGATCATTATACATCTGGATGCGAGCTCGTTCCAGTTGGTCCGGTTCCTCCGGTTCCTCCGGTTCCTCCTGTCGCTTCGTCCGCGGAGCCGGAACAGGCGGCACTTTCTCCTCCTGTTGCTTCTTCCGCGGAGCCGGAACAGGCGGGGTTTTCTCCTCCTGCCGCTACACCCGCGGAGCCGGAACAGGCGGCACTTTTTTCTCCTTCTTCCGCGGAGCCGGAACAGGCGGGGTTTGCTCCACTCCGTGGCTCACTGCGTTCGCTTTCTCCACCCAAACTGCCATTTTTTGATCATCTTCCACCATATGCTCTTCCCGCTCAATGACCCGCGTTTCATTCAGATATTTTTCCATCGCGTCTTCGGGTTTTCCGGGGAAACGCGGTGGCACTCTGGGGGAAACTTTGAGTTCATTCATCTTTTCAGAGGCCTCATCTGCGTCTTCCATCCGCCCCTCACTCCATGCTTGAGCCCACGACCCCGCCAGCTTCACAAGTTCTTGTTTATAAACTACATGCGGCGGTCTTTTTTCCCCAGGGATCTCAACCGTGAATTTCTCCCCGTCGGATTTTCTGGTGAATGAATCTCGCCCACTTCGGAGGGCATTGGAAATGGTTTTGGGGTCAATCTTCAATTCCCTCGATGCCGCGGCAATGGAAGGAAATTCTTGAGGTCCGCCAATGTTGGAAATGACGCGGATTGCAGGAATCGGCCTGGGGCAAGTCGGGATGGTTGAACCCGCAACCTGGGAAATTGTCACGTCTTTTCCATCTTTGTTTTTCACAATGCCAGTTGTGCCATTCTTGAAAACGCGGTCGACAGCGGCAGGAGAAAGTCCAAGCGCATCAGCCATCTGCTTTTTGGAGATAAATTATCTTCCCGCAGCGGCAAATTCCATTCGCCTCCTGACCGAAACCGGCATCCCTTTGAAAATGAACAGATTTTTACCTTTCTTGAGCTGTTTATTGAGGTATTGTCTGGAGATGCCAAGCCGTTGCGCCATTGCCGCTTCGGATTTGGCTGGCTCTCCGATGATTGCTCCACATGAAACTAACACCCACATTTTAGTGGGTGACATTTTTTGTCAACTTTTTGGGGAATGATTTGGGGAAAAATCTGGAAAAAACTGGGGAAAAAACTGGGGAAAAAACTGGGGAAAAACTGGGGAAAAACTGGGGAAAAAACTGGGGCAAATCTGATTGCTGGCAGATTTTTCACTTGTGCCCTGAAATCTGGGAGAAAAATCTGGGGGAAATCTGGAAAAATCCGCTGAACTCTGGAGGAAAAACTCTGTGGAATCTGGGAGAAAATTCAAGAACGAAATGCCAATGGATCGATTTTAGCATTTTGTCAGTCTCCGGAAAAATCCTTGTTTTATATGCGAGTTGACATGCATTTTTAAACGTCAACACGGAGTGTCACCATAGGGACATGTGCATGTCATTATTTAGGGGGGTTACATCTTTGTCACTCAATGGTGGGGCTAAGCATTTATGTCAGGCCTCGAAAAACTCTGGGAAAATATTTTTTTGTTTTGAAAAATAAAGTTCGAAAAATATTTTCCCAGAGTTTTTCGAGGGCTGACAAAATGCTGAATCCGATCCATTGGATGACAACGCCGTCAATCCCCAAAATAGATGACATGCACATGTCCCTATAGGGACACTACGGAGCGACATAAAAAATGCATGTCAACTCGCATATAAAACAAGGATTTTTCGAAGGCTGACAAAATTCGGAATCCGATCCATTGGAGAAAAAACTCTGGGAGAATTTTTCCGCTGAACTCGGGAGGAAATATTCCGCTGAAATCTGGGAGAAAATCTTTTTCCGGAGTTGGAAAAAGATTTTGAAATTAAACTTCATCATCGTCCTCATTCCTGTCTTCGAACTCATCGAATTCCGAGGCCGCCTGCACCATTTCCTCCACCATAACTTCGTCCACAATGCACGTGATCGCTTTCACATTTCCGCAGAAAAGATGCTTGATGGAAAAGACGACTTGCCCGCGGAGAGGCATGCCAATGAGTCGCTTCGCCTTCCGGATGGGTTTTTTCTTCCCATCATCGCACAACTCCCAAAATCGACACGAGAAATCCGAGTTTGGGAGTTTGGAGGGATAAATCTTGGCATAAATCTTTTCCTGCTCGGATTTGTCGATTTTCACGAGAGTGAAATCTCCCTCGTGGAATTTGGCGAAAGACGGACCGATCTCTTTGATTGCCTGCTTCTTTTTCATCGCAGCAGAGTTGAGATGTTTTTCCAGATCTTTGAAGAATGTGATGTTTTCGTCCGGAAGAGTGATTCCCAGAGAAAACGAGTCGCCTTGATGAGCGAAAATCTTGAATTTGGTTTGGAGTTTCACTTTGAGCCATTTGCCATCGTGGAGGCATGGGAGGAGACAGAAAGAGATTTTGCCAGAAGATTTTTTCACGGGGTTGTCGAGAGAGATGTCGGAGATAGATATTGTCGCGGGATTCATTTTCTTGGGTGAGATGAAAAATAAATTAAATCGCGAAAATCCATTTCTCCATGAACTTGCGGTCCTCTTCCGATCGGACTGGGAGAAAACCAGTGGCCATATCCACAGCTTTTTGGAAGTTTCTTTCTGCATCACACGCTTTTTCCCAAACGATTTCCTCTTTGATTTTTGTTGCCTCCGGAGGAGTGGATTTCTTTTCACTTGACATTTTTTCTCCAATGAAGAAAAAATTCAAAACGCATTTTGCACATCCACAAGGGCGTCGTTCATCTCAGCCTGGCAGAGGTTATGATGTTTATAAAGTCCTTTTTTGGGGTGCGCGTGCATCGCCGTTTCCAAGGCAGCTTTCTTTTTCATGAGATAGATGAATTCTTGCAATCTGGGAGAAACCCAAGTGACTTCGTGCGATTTTTCCCCTGAATCCAGAAAATGAGTTTTTTTCTTGCAGAGTTGATTGAAAAAAACTGTGCGTGATAACCCAAATCGTTCCCGAATTTCCTCTGCGGTGAAAAATTCTTCCCCATCAATCTGGATGAATGGTGTGTCTTCTTCCTCCTGAATCCAGAACACTTTTTGGTCGGTTCTTCTGGTATATTTGGTGTTGCCCGATTTGAGAACTCGCAAAATCGTTTTGGAAGGGAGTCCAGTTTTTTCGCTGGCTTCTTTGAATGTGAAAAAAGTTTGCTTTTCTTTTCCTTCTTCCTGAATCGAAAATTTCATTTTAAATGGGGAAAAAAGATTTTTTTCTCCATTAAAAATGTCTTTAGCTGCATGGCAATCATTTGCGCGAACGACAAACTTGCGAGGATGGTCGCGATTGAAAAAAGATGAACTGGTGCAGTTTTTAGTTGAAAATCTTTGGCAAGGAGGGGGATTAGATCAGCCCAAAATGAACAAAGGGGCTCGTTTGAGAACTCGGAAAAGACGAAAAGCCAACCCTCTAGATGCCGAAAATCCCGAAATAGATGTGCCTATTTTGGTTCCGGAAAGAAGAATTGTTCCTTCCAGAGCCATTCCCAGAGCGATTGAACAAAATGTGGAAACAGTTTCGGATTGGTTGAATTGGTTGGAAAATGTGGATGATGTTGATATTCGGAGAAGAGCCAATCCCGCTGTGGAAGATTTGCGAAGGCAAACCCAACAATTGTGGGAAGACAGGTTGGTCGTGGAAGAAGGGCAATCCGCGTCATGTTCATTAATAAAATGAAGATCCCAAATTATGATTGTCAGGACCCAATCACAAATTTCAAACAACTTCACCCGTTCATGCCGGATCGAACTTTCAGAATGTTGATCTGTGGCCCTTCAGGATCGGGGAAAACAAATGTTCTCCTGGATATGATTTTCCGCCTGCTCTTCTATGATAAAATTTATCTCTATGCGAAAAATCTTGACCAAACCAAATATCAGCATCTGCTGAAAACGTTTCGCCCAATCAGCAAATAAGCTGGGTATGACGTCGTGGAAGCATCCCCAGATGAAATCATCCCAGTTTCTGAATTGACAGGGGAGAATCAAAAGCTGGTTGTTTTCGATGATTTTGTTTCCGAAAAGAACCAAAAGCCATTGATAGATTATTTCATTCAGGGGAGGCACAAGAATTGTTCTGTGATTTATCTTTCGCAAAGTTATTTCGGAACACCAAAAGATATCCGCCTGAATTGTTCGCATTTTTGCATCTTTGAATTCCCAAGCAACAAAGAAATTGCGGCGATCTGCAGGGAAAACTATGTCAGCAAAGAAGATTATCGGAAAGCAACCGCGCAGCCCTTCTCTTTCCTGTATGTGGATAAGCCGAGGAAATTCATTGCCAAAAATTTTGATGAAAGCATTTAAAATGAGTTATTCAAATGGACTGCTGTCTAAAACAGCTCGCTTCGCGGGAGGAAAAAATGGGAAAGATGGATTGCCAGGAGTTGGTTTCAAGCTGACGCCAGCAGGGAACTTCGACCTGCAAAGGAAACGCCTGACAAATATCGCCGAAGGAACGGGGAATTCGGATGCAATCACAAAGCTACAAGTTGACACGCTTGCAACGCAATTGCGGGCAGATTCTCTCCAGGTGGATGGGTCTTCCCATATGACTGGGGATCTTGATCTCAGGGGGCAAAAACTCATCAACCCCGGGGAAATAGAAATGAATCGCAAATTGATCGTTAATCTGGACACTGATGAAGACAACGATTTGTCAGCGGTGAATATGATCACTCTGAAAAAATTCCACCCTGATGCTCCTGAACCAACTCATGAAGTCACGAAGGACCTCGACTTGAAACACCAATTCAGCGTGATCAATGCGAAACAACAAAGTTTGGCTTACTACCAAACCCACTATGACAGCCTCATGCCTTTTGAGGATGTGAAAAGAAACTTTCTCATGCGAAATGGCTCTTTCTCCATGACAGGAAGATTGGACATGAATCACTTTAGCATCTTCAATCTGACAGATCCCACTTTTGACGCAGAAGCTGCCACGAAGAACTATGTCGATGCAATCAACTCAACCAACCTGAGAAGCGTGATCCATATGCTGGGACAAAGATTGCCTTTGAGTGGAGGGGAGATGACTGGGGAGTTGGATATGGGTCAGAATGTGGTTAAGAATCTTCCCAAACCCAGCGATGCAGGAGATGCTGTGAATTTGGAGTTTGTAAATGGAAAAGTGGCCAATCTCAAGAACGTCATCAACAAGAAATCCATCACGGCAGTTTCCCATCCCAAGGACCAGTTTCGATATATGATGGAACAAGTGGATGAATCTTCCTCAGAGTCAAACATGGACGTTGTGGGAATTGTGGACTTTGCGCAAACTCCCCACCTGTTCAACAAGAAGGCCTATCACTTGAAGATGAGCAAGGATGCAACGAATCTCTTCAAAGGCAGAATCGGTTTCAACTGTTTCAAGTTGCCTGAGGGGGAGTTCACGATTTGCGTGGAATTCTTTCCGGGGAGCATGACAGATGTGTCAGTCGCTTTTTCATCCACAGCTTTGAACGTGAATCGGCAGGCGACGAAAAAGTTCGCGACATATTCCAGATCCATCGTGAACATGCACAAGTGGCACATTTCCCCTCCTGAGTACCTCATGGTTGATTTGGAATGGCAAGGGCAAGCTGAGGATGCTGCAGTGGGTGATGCTCACTTGATCATCTACGGAATCTCGGGGAATCAGATTGATGTGCCAAGTTCGACGTTTGATGCGCCTTTCAGCTTTGAATCGGACAAGATGGTCATGCAAACGAATCTGGATTTGAATGGACACAACTTGTCTGGGAGTAGAATTGTGGAAACCGGCGTCTTTCGAAAAAATGATGATAGCCATAAATTTTTATTCATCGGCAGCACCTCGAGGTTTCTTTTCTTCCCAATGAAAACAAAACTGGTGGAAGTGGGGTTATTTCATGCCTCAATAACGAATGTCCCAAAGATTGATTTGACTTTCTCCATGCTAGTGAATAACCGTAAATTTGAAAGAACCTGGACTGGAAATAGAAGCAGAAGCCAGAAATACAATATTGGGGATGGAATTGAAATCCCAAGCATGACTAATTTTTCTTTTTCCCCTCAAGATGACCTGGTGATCGGGTTGAATGAGAGAGTTTATCTTTCGCTGGTTTTTGAAACAAGATAGGCATGATTGAAATATGATTTCTCCCTGAAAAATGAAGCGAGCGAAGCGAGCTGAGCGACCGGAGGGAGCGAAGCGAAAACAAAGCATCTTTGCTTTCAATCACATCAACCCCGCAATTCGGGAAGAAGAACTGGAAGAGATCAAAAAACTCTTCTGATTTTATCACAAAAGATTTTGGTGCCTCAAACGAGCGCATGGCCGATTCAAGAAAATGAATCTGCTCCTGAATTTGACTTCTTCCGGTTTGGTTGCAATCGGGACGATTGCTGGGGCGGCAACTCTCAATCCAATCGTGCTGGGAGTGATTTCAGGAGCGGGATTAGTTTTGAAAACCGCGAATGAAATGAAGAATCTGAAAAGCAAAATCGAAATGGCAAAGTTCGCATTCACCACCTACGAGAAAACATTGAGTGATTTGCGCTTCGCTTTGCGGGGAGGAAATTTTGATCGAGCTGAATTTTTGTTTTCAATGGAAGCGATTGATGGGATTGTGATTGATTTGGGGTTGGATTTGGAGAAGTTTGAGAAGGAATGGGAAAGGCGATTTGAGTGATTTTTTCATTTCTGGGAAATGAAAAATCTTTGAGAACTGCTTTGCTCACTGCCCCCAGATGAAAATCAAGCGAACCCATTCTTCCTCTTCATACCCACTCGTGGTTGCTTCAAACTTCCATGTCCCGTTCATGATTGTTTGGTCAAACGCAGCTTGGTCGGGGAAATAAAGATAGTTTCGACTGGAAAAATACTTGGCAATGTCAGCATAATCTTTCACCTGAATATCAACGCCTGAGTCAGGGTGGAATAACAGCATCATGGTTTCTTCAAATTCCACGTCGACATCTTTGTCCAAAAACCACCCCGGATACTTGCATCTCATTTTAGCCCAATTATCAGCGCGACGGCGATATTGTTCTATCTCCCCCCGCTTGAGATCATTATACATCTGGATGCGAGCTCGTTCCAGTTGGTCCGGTTCCTCCGGTTCCTCCGGTTCCTCCTGTCGCTTCGTCCGCGGAGCCGGAACAGGCGGCACTTTCTCCTCCTGTTGCTTCTTCCGCGGAGCCGGAACAGGCGGGGTTTTCTCCTCCTGCCGCTACACCCGCGGAGCCGGAACAGGCGGCACTTTTTTCTCCTTCTTCCGCGGAGCCGGAACAGGCGGGGTTTGCTCCACTCCGTGGCTCACTGCGTTCGCTTTCTCCACCCAAACTGCCATTTTTTGATCATCTTCCACCATATGCTCTTCCCGCTCAATGACCCGCGTTTCATTCAGATATTTTTCCATCGCGTCTTCGGGTTTTCCGGGGAAACGCGGTGGCACTCTGGGGGAAACTTTGAGTTCATTCATCTTTTCAGAGGCCTCATCTGCGTCTTCCATCCGCCCCTCACTCCATGCTTGAGCCCACGACCCCGCCAGCTTCACAAGTTCTTGTTTATAAACTACATGCGGCGGTCTTTTTTCCCCAGGGATCTCAACCGTGAATTTCTCCCCGTCGGATTTTCTGGTGAATGAATCTCGCCCACTTCGGAGGGCATTGGAAATGGTTTTGGGGTCAATCTTCAATTCCCTCGATGCCGCGGCAATGGAAGGAAATTCTTGAGGTCCGCCAATGTTGGAAATGACGCGGATTGCAGGAATCGGCCTGGGGCAAGTCGGGATGGTTGAACCCGCAACCTGGGAAATTGTCACGTCTTTTCCATCTTTGTTTTTCACAATGCCAGTTGTGCCATTCTTGAAAACGCGGTCGACAGCGGCAGGAGAAAGTCCAAGCGCATCAGCCATCTGCTTTTTGGAGATAAATTATCTTCCCGCAGCGGCAAATTCCATTCGCCTCCTGACCGAAACCGGCATCCCTTTGAAAATGAACAGATTTTTACCTTTCTTGAGCTGTTTATTGAGGTATTGTCTGGAGATGCCAAGCCGTTGCGCCATTGCCGCTTCGGATTTGGCTGGCTCTCCGATGATTGCTCCACATGAAACTAACACCCACATTTTAGTGGGTGACATTTTTTGTCAACTTTTTGGGGAATGATTTGGGGAAAAATCTGGAAAAAACTGGGGAAAAAACTGGGGAAAAAACTGGGGAAAAACTGGGGAAAAACTGGGGAAAAAACTGGGGCAAATCTGATTGCTGGCAGATTTTTCACTTGTGCCCTGAAATCTGGGAGAAAAATCTGGGGGAAATCTGGAAAAATCCGCTGAACTCTGGAGGAAAAACTCTGTGGAATCTGGGAGAAAATTCAAGAACGAAATGCCAATGGATCGATTTTAGCATTTTGTCAGTCTCCGGAAAAATCCTTGTTTTATATGCGAGTTGACATGCATTTTTAAACGTCAACACGGAGTGTCACCATAGGGACATGTGCATGTCATTATTTAGGGGGGTTACATCTTTGTCACTCAATGGTGGGGCTAAGCATTTATGTCAGGCCTCGAAAAACTCTGGGAAAATATTTTTTTGTTTTGAAAAATAAAGTTCGAAAAATATTTTCCCAGAGTTTTTCGAGGGCTGACAAAATGCTGAATCCGATCCATTGGATGACAACGCCGTCAATCCCCAAAATAGATGACATGCACATGTCCCTATAGGGACACTACGGAGCGACATAAAAAATGCACGTCAACTCGCATATAAAACAAGGATTTTTCGAAGGCTGACAAAATTCGGAATCCGATCCATTGGAGAAAAAACTCTGGGAGAATTTTTCCGCTGAACTCGGGAGGAAATATTCCGCTGAAATCTGGGAGAAAATCTTTTTCCGGAGTTGGAAAAAGATTTTGAAATTAAACTTCATCATCGTCCTCATTCCTGTCTTCGAACTCATCGAATTCCGAGGCCGCCTGCACCATTTCCTCCACCATAACTTCGTCCACAATGCACGTGATCGCTTTCACATTTCCGCAGAAAAGATGCTTGATGGAAAAGACGACTTGCCCGCGGAGAGGCATGCCAATGAGTCGCTTCGCCTTCCGGATGGGTTTTTTCTTCCCATCATCGCACAACTCCCAAAATCGACACGAGAAATCCGAGTTTGGGAGTTTGGAGGGATAAATCTTGGCATAAATCTTTTCCTGCTCGGATTTGTCGATTTTCACGAGAGTGAAATCTCCCTCGTGGAATTTGGCGAAAGACGGACCGATCTCTTTGATTGCCTGCTTCTTTTTCATCGCAGCAGAGTTGAGATGTTTTTCCAGATCTTTGAAGAATGTGATGTTTTCGTCCGGAAGAGTGATTCCCAGAGAAAACGAGTCGCCTTGATGAGCGAAAATCTTGAATTTGGTTTGGAGTTTCACTTTGAGCCATTTGCCATCGTGGAGGCATGGGAGGAGACAGAAAGAGATTTTGCCAGAAGATTTTTTCACGGGGTTGTCGAGAGAGATGTCGGAGATAGATATTGTCGCGGGATTCATTTTCTTGGGTGAGATGAAAAATAAATTAAATCGCGAAAATCCATTTCTCCATGAACTTGCGGTCCTCTTCCGATCGGACTGGGAGAAAACCAGTGGCCATATCCACAGCTTTTTGGAAGTTTCTTTCTGCATCACACGCTTTTTCCCAAACGATTTCCTCTTTGATTTTTGTTGCCTCCGGAGGAGTGGATTTCTTTTCACTTGACATTTTTTCTCCAATGAAGAAAAAATTCAAAACGCATTTTGCACATCCACAAGGGCGTCGTTCATCTCAGCCTGGCAGAGGTTATGATGTTTATAAAGTCCTTTTTTGGGGTGCGCGTGCATCGCCGTTTCCAAGGCAGCTTTCTTTTTCATGAGATAGATGAATTCTTGCAATCTGGGAGAAACCCAAGTGACTTCGTGCGATTTTTCCCCTGAATCCAGAAAATGAGTTTTTTTCTTGCAGAGTTGATTGAAAAAAACTGTGCGTGATAACCCAAATCGTTCCCGAATTTCCTCTGCGGTGAAAAATTCTTCCCCATCAATCTGGATGAATGGTGTGTCTTCTTCCTCCTGAATCCAGAACACTTTTTGGTCGGTTCTTCTGGTATATTTGGTGTTGCCCGATTTGAGAACTCGCAAAATCGTTTTGGAAGGGAGTCCAGTTTTTTTCGCTGGCTTCTTTGAATGTGAAAAAAGTTTGCTTTTCTTTTCCTTCTTCCTGAATCGAAAATTTCATTTTAAATGGGGAAAAAAGATTTTTTTCTCCATTAAAAATGTCTTTAGCTGCATGGCAATCATTTGCGCGAACGACAAACTTGCGAGGATGGTCGCGATTGAAAAAAGATGAACTGGTGCAGTTTTTAGTTGAAAATCTTTGGCAAGGAGGGGGATTAGATCAGCCCAAAATGAACAAAGGGGCTCGTTTGAGAACTCGGAAAAGACGAAAAGCCAACCCTCTAGATGCCGAAAATCCCGAAATAGATGTGCCTATTTTGGTTCCGGAAAGAAGAATTGTTCCTTCCAGAGCCATTCCCAGAGCGATTGAACAAAATGTGGAAACAGTTTCGGATTGGTTGAATTGGTTGGAAAATGTGGATGATGTTGATATTCGGAGAAGAGCCAATCCCGCTGTGGAAGATTTGCGAAGGCAAACCCAACAATTGTGGGAAGACAGGTTGGTCGTGGAAGAAGGGCAATCCGCGTCATGTTCATTAATAAAATGAAGATCCCAAATTATGATTGTCAGGACCCAATCACAAATTTCAAACAACTTCACCCGTTCATGCCGGATCGAACTTTCAGAATGTTGATCTGTGGCCCTTCAGGATCGGGGAAAACAAATGTTCTCCTGGATATGATTTTCCGCCTGCTCTTCTATGATAAAATTTATCTCTATGCGAAAAATCTTGACCAAACCAAATATCAGCATCTGCTGAAAACGTTTCGCCCAATCAGCAAATAAGCTGGGTATGACGTCGTGGAAGCATCCCCAGATGAAATCATCCCAGTTTCTGAATTGACAGGGGAGAATCAAAAGCTGGTTGTTTTCGATGATTTTGTTTCCGAAAAGAACCAAAAGCCATTGATAGATTATTTCATTCAGGGGAGGCACAAGAATTGTTCTGTGATTTATCTTTCGCAAAGTTATTTCGGAACACCAAAAGATATCCGCCTGAATTGTTCGCATTTTTGCATCTTTGAATTCCCAAGCAACAAAGAAATTGCGGCGATCTGCAGGGAAAACTATGTCAGCAAAGAAGATTATCGGAAAGCAACCGCGCAGCCCTTCTCTTTCCTGTATGTGGATAAGCCGAGGAAATTCATTGCCAAAAATTTTGATGAAAGCATTTAAAATGAGTTATTCAAATGGACTGCTGTCTAAAACAGCTCGCTTCGCGGGAGGAAAAAATGGGAAAGATGGATTGCCAGGAGTTGGTTTCAAGCTGACGCCAGCAGGGAACTTCGACCTGCAAAGGAAACGCCTGACAAATATCGCCGAAGGAACGGGGAATTCGGATGCAATCACAAAGCTACAAGTTGACACGCTTGCAACGCAATTGCGGGCAGATTCTCTCCAGGTGGATGGGTCTTCCCATATGACTGGGGATCTTGATCTCAGGGGGCAAAAACTCATCAACCCCGGGGAAATAGAAATGAATCGCAAATTGATCGTTAATCTGGACACTGATGAAGACAACGATTTGTCAGCGGTGAATATGATCACTCTGAAAAAATTCCACCCTGATGCTCCTGAACCAACTCATGAAGTCACGAAGGACCTCGACTTGAAACACCAATTCAGCGTGATCAATGCGAAACAACAAAGTTTGGCTTACTACCAAACCCACTATGACAGCCTCATGCCTTTTGAGGATGTGAAAAGAAACTTTCTCATGCGAAATGGCTCTTTCTCCATGACAGGAAGATTGGACATGAATCACTTTAGCATCTTCAATCTGACAGATCCCACTTTTGACGCAGAAGCTGCCACGAAGAACTATGTCGATGCAATCAACTCAACCAACCTGAGAAGCGTGATCCATATGCTGGGACAAAGATTGCCTTTGAGTGGAGGGGAGATGACTGGGGAGTTGGATATGGGTCAGAATGTGGTTAAGAATCTTCCCAAACCCAGCGATGCAGGAGATGCTGTGAATTTGGAGTTTGTAAATGGAAAAGTGGCCAATCTCAAGAACGTCATCAACAAGAAATCCATCACGGCAGTTTCCCATCCCAAGGACCAGTTTCGATATATGATGGAACAAGTGGATGAATCTTCCTCAGAGTCAAACATGGACGTTGTGGGAATTGTGGACTTTGCGCAAACTCCCCACCTGTTCAACAAGAAGGCCTATCACTTGAAGATGAGCAAGGATGCAACGAATCTCTTCAAAGGCAGAATCGGTTTCAACTGTTTCAAGTTGCCTGAGGGGGAGTTCACGATTTGCGTGGAATTCTTTCCGGGGAGCATGACAGATGTGTCAGTCGCTTTTTCATCCACAGCTTTGAACGTGAATCGGCAGGCGACGAAAAAGTTCGCGACATATTCCAGATCCATCGTGAACATGCACAAGTGGCACATTTCCCCTCCTGAGTACCTCATGGTTGATTTGGAATGGCAAGGGCAAGCTGAGGATGCTGCAGTGGGTGATGCTCACTTGATCATCTACGGAATCTCGGGGAATCAGATTGATGTGCCAAGTTCGACGTTTGATGCGCCTTTCAGCTTTGAATCGGACAAGATGGTCATGCAAACGAATCTGGATTTGAATGGACACAACTTGTCTGGGAGTAGAATTGTGGAAACCGGCGTCTTTCGAAAAAATGATGATAGCCATAAATTTTTATTCATCGGCAGCACCTCGAGGTTTCTTTTCTTCCCAATGAAAACAAAACTGGTGGAAGTGGGGTTATTTCATGCCTCAATAACGAATGTCCCAAAGATTGATTTGACTTTCTCCATGCTAGTGAATAACCGTAAATTTGAAAGAACCTGGACTGGAAATAGAAGCAGAAGCCAGAAATACAATATTGGGGATGGAATTGAAATCCCAAGCATGACTAATTTTTCTTTTTCCCCTCAAGATGACCTGGTGATCGGGTTGAATGAGAGAGTTTATCTTTCGCTGGTTTTTGAAACAAGATAGGCATGATTGAAATATGATTTCTCCCTGAAAAATGAAGCGAGCGAAGCGAGCTGAGCGACCGGAGGGAGCGAAGCGAAAACAAAGCATCTTTGCTTTCAATCACATCAACCCCGCAATTCGGGAAGAAGAACTGGAAGAGATCAAAAAACTCTTCTGATTTTATCACAAAAGATTTTGGTGCCTCAAACGAGCGCATGGCCGATTCAAGAAAATGAATCTGCTCCTGAATTTGACTTCTTCCGGTTTGGTTGCAATCGGGACGATTGCTGGGGCGGCAACTCTCAATCCAATCGTGCTGGGAGTGATTTCAGGAGCGGGATTAGTTTTGAAAACCGCGAATGAAATGAAGAATCTGAAAAGCAAAATCGAAATGGCAAAGTTCGCATTCACCACCTACGAGAAAACATTGAGTGATTTGCGCTTCGCTTTGCGGGGAGGAAATTTTGATCGAGCTGAATTTTTGTTTTCAATGGAAGCGATTGATGGGATTGTGATTGATTTGGGGTTGGATTTGGAGAAGTTTGAGAAGGAATGGGAAAGGCGATTTGAGTGATTTTTTCATTTCTGGGAAATGAAAAATCTTTGAGAACTGCTTTGCTCACTGCCCCCAGATGAAAATCAAGCGAACCCATTCTTCCTCTTCATACCCACTCGTGGTTGCTTCAAACTTCCATGTCCCGTTCATGATTGTTTGGTCAAACGCAGCTTGGTCGGGGAAATAAAGATAGTTTCGACTGGAAAAATACTTGGCAATGTCAGCATAATCTTTCACCTGAATATCAACGCCTGAGTCAGGGTGGAATAACAGCATCATGGTTTCTTCAAATTCCACGTCGACATCTTTGTCCAAAAACCACCCCGGATACTTGCATCTCATTTTAGCCCAATTATCAGCGCGACGGCGATATTGTTCTATCTCCCCCCGCTTGAGATCATTATACATCTGGATGCGAGCTCGTTCCAGTTGGTCCGGTTCCTCCGGTTCCTCCGGTTCCTCCTGTCGCTTCGTCCGCGGAGCCGGAACAGGCGGCACTTTCTCCTCCTGTTGCTTCTTCCGCGGAGCCGGAACAGGCGGGGTTTTCTCCTCCTGCCGCTACACCCGCGGAGCCGGAACAGGCGGCACTTTTTTCTCCTTCTTCCGCGGAGCCGGAACAGGCGGGGTTTGCTCCACTCCGTGGCTCACTGCGTTCGCTTTCTCCACCCAAACTGCCATTTTTTGATCATCTTCCACCATATGCTCTTCCCGCTCAATGACCCGCGTTTCATTCAGATATTTTTCCATCGCGTCTTCGGGTTTTCCGGGGAAACGCGGTGGCACTCTGGGGGAAACTTTGAGTTCATTCATCTTTTCAGAGGCCTCATCTGCGTCTTCCATCCGCCCCTCACTCCATGCTTGAGCCCACGACCCCGCCAGCTTCACAAGTTCTTGTTTATAAACTACATGCGGCGGTCTTTTTTCCCCAGGGATCTCAACCGTGAATTTCTCCCCGTCGGATTTTCTGGTGAATGAATCTCGCCCACTTCGGAGGGCATTGGAAATGGTTTTGGGGTCAATCTTCAATTCCCTCGATGCCGCGGCAATGGAAGGAAATTCTTGAGGTCCGCCAATGTTGGAAATGACGCGGATTGCAGGAATCGGCCTGGGGCAAGTCGGGATGGTTGAACCCGCAACCTGGGAAATTGTCACGTCTTTTCCATCTTTGTTTTTCACAATGCCAGTTGTGCCATTCTTGAAAACGCGGTCGACAGCGGCAGGAGAAAGTCCAAGCGCATCAGCCATCTGCTTTTTGGAGATAAATTATCTTCCCGCAGCGGCAAATTCCATTCGCCTCCTGACCGAAACCGGCATCCCTTTGAAAATGAACAGATTTTTACCTTTCTTGAGCTGTTTATTGAGGTATTGTCTGGAGATGCCAAGCCGTTGCGCCATTGCCGCTTCGGATTTGGCTGGCTCTCCGATGATTGCTCCACATGAAACTAACACCCACATTTTAGTGGGTGACATTTTTTGTCAACTTTTTGGGGAATGATTTGGGGAAAAATCTGGAAAAAACTGGGGAAAAAACTGGGGAAAAAACTGGGGAAAAACTGGGGAAAAACTGGGGAAAAAACTGGGGCAAATCTGATTGCTGGCAGATTTTTCACTTGTGCCCTGAAATCTGGGAGAAAAATCTGGGGGAAATCTGGAAAAATCCGCTGAACTCTGGAGGAAAAACTCTGTGGAATCTGGGAGAAAATTCAAGAACGAAATGCCAATGGATCGATTTTAGCATTTTGTCAGTCTCCGGAAAAATCCTTGTTTTATATGCGAGTTGACATGCATTTTTAAACGTCAACACGGAGTGTCACCATAGGGACATGTGCATGTCATTATTTAGGGGGGTTACATCTTTGTCACTCAATGGTGGGGCTAAGCATTTATGTCAGGCCTCGAAAAACTCTGGGAAAATATTTTTTTGTTTTGAAAAATAAAGTTCGAAAAATATTTTCCCAGAGTTTTTCGAGGGCTGACAAAATGCTGAATCCGATCCATTGGATGACAACGCCGTCAATCCCCAAAATAGATGACATGCACATGTCCCTATAGGGACACTACGGAGCGACATAAAAAATGCATGTCAACTCGCATATAAAACAAGGATTTTTCGAAGGCTGACAAAATTCGGAATCCGATCCATTGGAGAAAAAACTCTGGGAGAATTTTTCCGCTGAACTCGGGAGGAAATATTCCGCTGAAATCTGGGAGAAAATCTTTTTCCGGAGTTGGAAAAAGATTTTGAAATTAAACTTCATCATCGTCCTCATTCCTGTCTTCGAACTCATCGAATTCCGAGGCCGCCTGCACCATTTCCTCCACCATAACTTCGTCCACAATGCACGTGATCGCTTTCACATTTCCGCAGAAAAGATGCTTGATGGAAAAGACGACTTGCCCGCGGAGAGGCATGCCAATGAGTCGCTTCGCCTTCCGGATGGGTTTTTTCTTCCCATCATCGCACAACTCCCAAAATCGACACGAGAAATCCGAGTTTGGGAGTTTGGAGGGATAAATCTTGGCATAAATCTTTTCCTGCTCGGATTTGTCGATTTTCACGAGAGTGAAATCTCCCTCGTGGAATTTGGCGAAAGACGGACCGATCTCTTTGATTGCCTGCTTCTTTTTCATCGCAGCAGAGTTGAGATGTTTTTCCAGATCTTTGAAGAATGTGATGTTTTCGTCCGGAAGAGTGATTCCCAGAGAAAACGAGTCGCCTTGATGAGCGAAAATCTTGAATTTGGTTTGGAGTTTCACTTTGAGCCATTTGCCATCGTGGAGGCATGGGAGGAGACAGAAAGAGATTTTGCCAGAAGATTTTTTCACGGGGTTGTCGAGAGAGATGTCGGAGATAGATATTGTCGCGGGATTCATTTTCTTGGGTGAGATGAAAAATAAATTAAATCGCGAAAATCCATTTCTCCATGAACTTGCGGTCCTCTTCCGATCGGACTGGGAGAAAACCAGTGGCCATATCCACAGCTTTTTGGAAGTTTCTTTCTGCATCACACGCTTTTTCCCAAACGATTTCCTCTTTGATTTTTGTTGCCTCCGGAGGAGTGGATTTCTTTTCACTTGACATTTTTTCTCCAATGAAGAAAAAATTCAAAACGCATTTTGCACATCCACAAGGGCGTCGTTCATCTCAGCCTGGCAGAGGTTATGATGTTTATAAAGTCCTTTTTTGGGGTGCGCGTGCATCGCCGTTTCCAAGGCAGCTTTCTTTTTCATGAGATAGATGAATTCTTGCAATCTGGGAGAAACCCAAGTGACTTCGTGCGATTTTTCCCCTGAATCCAGAAAATGAGTTTTTTTCTTGCAGAGTTGATTGAAAAAAACTGTGCGTGATAACCCAAATCGTTCCCGAATTTCCTCTGCGGTGAAAAATTCTTCCCCATCAATCTGGATGAATGGTGTGTCTTCTTCCTCCTGAATCCAGAACACTTTTTGGTCGGTTCTTCTGGTATATTTGGTGTTGCCCGATTTGAGAACTCGCAAAATCGTTTTGGAAGGGAGTCCAGTTTTTTCGCTGGCTTCTTTGAATGTGAAAAAAGTTTGCTTTTCTTTTCCTTCTTCCTGAATCGAAAATTTCATTTTAAATGGGGAAAAAAGATTTTTTTCTCCATTAAAAATGTCTTTAGCTGCATGGCAATCATTTGCGCGAACGACAAACTTGCGAGGATGGTCGCGATTGAAAAAAGATGAACTGGTGCAGTTTTTAGTTGAAAATCTTTGGCAAGGAGGGGGATTAGATCAGCCCAAAATGAACAAAGGGGCTCGTTTGAGAACTCGGAAAAGACGAAAAGCCAACCCTCTAGATGCCGAAAATCCCGAAATAGATGTGCCTATTTTGGTTCCGGAAAGAAGAATTGTTCCTTCCAGAGCCATTCCCAGAGCGATTGAACAAAATGTGGAAACAGTTTCGGATTGGTTGAATTGGTTGGAAAATGTGGATGATGTTGATATTCGGAGAAGAGCCAATCCCGCTGTGGAAGATTTGCGAAGGCAAACCCAACAATTGTGGGAAGACAGGTTGGTCGTGGAAGAAGGGCAATCCGCTTTGCGAGGATTCGCGAGACAATTCATAATTCAAGGAGATGATTCCATTTCACCCCAAGAGTTTTTCCGGAGAGCAAGATGGTTGGTTCTCAGGCTCCTGCGAGAAAATCCACAAACAAGAGTGAAATGCGTTTTGAATGTGGAAATGTCCCAAACCAATTTGGCTTCTGGAGAGGAAGTGATTGAAGATCCATTTTTCCATTCCAGGCAGAAAAGGAATTTGGGGAACAACGCTGCGGAGATTCTGGATGAAATGGAAAGAGAAATGATTGAGAATCTGGAAAACTTCAATCGCAGGGGAAGTAATTGGTTGTTTGAAAGAGTTTTGCGTTTGGAAATTCATTTTGTGCGCTGGAACCCACTGCGAGGATCTGGGTGGATTGAACTGCCTGCCGACTTGGCAAACAAGAAAGCCGTGATCAACATGCAAAATGAAGATAACATGTGCTTCAAATGGTGCTTGGGCAGAGCCGCAAATATGGTCAAGGTCCATCCGGAAAGAATCACACCGGCTTTGCGAGAACAAGCAGAAGAGATGAATTGGGTTGGTTGCGAATTCCCCATGGCCGTGGAAAAAATCAAGTTTTTTGAGGCCAGAAATCCTGACATTTCAGTGAACGTTTTTGGCTGGGATGGATTTGTTTTTCCCCTGAGAATCACCAAGGAAGAAAGGGGACTTCATGTGGATTTGATTCTGCTGACAGAGGAATTCAAAACGCACTATTGCCTGGTGAAGAATTTCTCCCGCCTTGCAAGCTCCCAAGTTTCGCGAAATGGGCATGAAAGATTTTTCTGCAAAAGATGCCTCAATTCATTTCCCAGAGTGGAAAGTCTGGAGAAACACAAAACCATTTGCGGAGACTTTGAGGCCGCAAGAATTGAACTTCCAGGAGGAACTTATTCCTTCCAAAACTATGCAAAAATGATGCATCTGCCTGTTGTGGGATATGCAGATTTTGAGTCAATCTTGAAACCGCTGGGGGGAACTCAAAAAACCCACGAGCATATCCCCTGCGGATTTGCGTTTCATCTCGTTTCCCCGTTTTTGCAAATGGAGCCTGTGTTGAAGAGAGCTGCAAATGAAAATGAAGAACTTCCCAGAGAGTTCATTCGGGAATTAATTTCCCGGGTGAGACAAGCTCACCTGAGTTTGAAGAAAAAGGAAATGATTCCCCTGACCAACCAAGAATGGAAATCATTTCGAGAAGCGAAAGTGTGTTGGTTGTGTCGAGAAAAATTCGGAGAAAAAAGTCTGTCCAAGGTGAGGGATCACTGTCACTTCTCAGGAAAATTCAGGGGAGCAGCGCATCAATCTTGCAACCTCAAGTTTCAAAGGCCAAAATTCACCCCTGTGTTTTTTCACAATCTGCAAAATTATGATGCCCATCTTTTTGTGCGAGCTTTGGGGACAATGGATGAAGTTTTGAGCGTGACATGCATCCCCAACAACGAGGAGAAATATATTTCCTTTTCCCTGAAATTCGAGTTGAAAAAAGAATGGAATGAGGAGAAAGGGAAAGAATTTTCAGTGAAACATGAAATTCGATTTCTGGATTCCTTCAAATTCACGCTGGCAGGATTGGAATCGCTGGCAAAAAATCTCCCCAAAGAAGAATTGAAAGAAATCGCCAGATTTTTTGGTGAGAAAAGCGATTTGATGCGGCGAAAAGGAGTTTATCCCTATGAATTCTTGACAGGATTTGACAAATTCGAGCAAAAATTACCGAAAAAGACCGCGTTTTTCTCCAGATTGGAACAGGAAAAAGTCTCAGATGAAGATTTTGCCCATGCCGACAAAGTGTGGGAAGAATTTGAAGTGAAAAATATGGGCGAGTTTCACGATCTTTATCTGAAAACGGACGTGCTGCTGCTTGCAGATGTCATGGAAAGTTTCAGAAAACTTTGCGAAGAAAACTATGAACTGGATCCAGCGCACTTTTTCACTACCCCTGGGTTGGCTTGGGATGCAATGCTGAAAGTGACCGGAGCGAACTTGGAACTTCTGGAGGATGTGGAACAGTTGTTGATGATTGAAAAAGGAGTCAGGGGAGGAAACGCAAATGCATTCAAGCGATTTGCGAAAGCAAACAACCAATATATGAAGAATTTCGATCCAAAAGAGCCATCTCGTTTCCTGGTTTATTTGGACGCAAACAACCTTTATGGATGGGCCATGTCGCAGCCTCTTCCAGTTGGGAAATTCCAATGGATGAGCGAAGAAGGTTTGCAAAACTGGGAAAAGTTTGTGAAAACAGAAGATCGAGGTTGCATTCTTGAAGTTGATCTCATTTATCCCCCAGAATTGCATGACGACCATAATGATTTTCCCCTGGCTCCGGAAAAACTGACGCTGGGTGGGATTGAGAAACTCACGCAAAATCTGAGGGACAAAGAAGGCATGGTTTTGCACGGTCGCAATCTAGCATTTTATCTTTCCCTGGGAATGAAGTTGAAAAAGATCAGGCGAGGAATCAAATTCGAAGAAGCACCTTTCATGAAATGTTATATTGACAAAAACACTGCCCTGAGATCCAAGGGAAAAACGAAGTTTGAAAAAGATTTCTTCAAACTCATGAACAACTCAGTCTTTGGGAAAACCATGGAAAACCTGAGAAACCGAGTCACGATTGAACTGGTGAAAGATGCGGAAAGGGCAGAAAAGCTGGTGAATAAATGCAACTTCGCCGATGTGAGAATTTTCGATGAGTTTCTGATTGCAGTCAAGATGAGGAAAACGCGAGTGGTCATGAATAAACCCATCTTTGTCGGGATGTCAATCTTGGATCTGTCCAAACTTTTGATGTATGATTTCCACTATGAATATGTGAAGAAAAAGTGGGAAAATGTTTCTCTCCTGTACACCGACACAGATTCTTTGGTGCTGGAGATTGAAACGGAAGATTTCTTTGCGGACATTGCGGGGGATGTGGCAGAATGGTTTGACACAAATGATTTTTCCCCAGAGCATCCGGCAGTGTTGAATGGAATGCCAATCGTGCCGGGGAACAAGAAAAAGATTGGGTTGATGAAAGATGAATGCGGGGGTGCCATTCTGACAGAATTTGTCGCCCTGAGACCGAAACTGTATTCTCTCCTGATTGAGGAGAATGCAAAAACCACGGGGGAACAAAAGGCAAAAGGAGTGAAAAAATGCATGATCAAAAAGAGTTTGAGGCATGCAAACTTCATGAAATGTTTGAGGACAAAACAAAAGCAACTCAAGAGGCAAAGTATCTTCCGCAGCAGGGGGCACCATTTGTTCACGGAAAACATGACCAAAATTGCGCTGAGTGCGGAAGATGACAAAAGAGTGATTTTGGGAAATGGAATTGATACGCTGGCGTTGGGGCATTGGAGACTGGGAGAAATATTCTCCCCAAATGAGCGTGAGATTTTTGGAAATGGCTTATTTTTTTGTGCGGAAATTCAGCGGACAAATCTTGAAATTAGCCATTTTCAAGATTTTGTCTTGTGCTCATTTCGGCAGGAGTAGGTGATAAAAGAGAGTTCTGGGACAGTCCAAAATTCCCCTGAATTTCACAGAATTTTCACAGATCCAACAAATCCCAAAAATCCAACGATTGCTGTCATTTTTCACACAACTCCGGAACTTGTCAAATCTGCTCAAACTCATCAGAATTGTGAGGATTCTGTCGATTTGAACTGGTGAAAAATAATTTTTCATTTGCTGCAATCCGCAGAAAATATTTCTGTGAAATTCAGGGGAATTTGGGACTGTCCCAGAACTCTCTTTTATCACCTACTCATTAGTGTTCATTTAGAAGGGTAAAAAAGGTCAAATGTTCTTGGGAAACGCAGTTTGACTGAAAATTTCACGGTGTATTTTTAAAATGAATGGAAACGTTCTGAGGAAGTTAAATGGCAAGGGAGCAAAAACAATAATTACTAAGTTCAATTTATGAAATGAATGGCTTCTCATCATTTGATGAACTTTTGATATTAAATTGCCGATCACGCGAACGAAATCATTGCCATTATTAGATTTAGGTACATGGTAGAATGTATTGACGGTGATAAAAATTGCGCTTTGATTATGCAATAGTATGCAAGGGATCTCGTGATTTTGCTGAACAAACTAATTGTGCAAATGTAGAAGTTATTGTTTGCTGCAATTCTTTCTACAGTTCTATTCGTGTACAAGTAAAGTTTGTTGTTCTGAATTGAATGACAAAGCAAGCATTTTAACAACCATTTTATAAGCGATTTCAGCGTTTCGATTCAAGACATACATTGGCATTATTACGGACTTAATTGAGAAGATATTAGGGCCATTTATACGGGAGAAAATAAGACGCGTCTTATCTAAGACGCGACTTAAATAAGATGCGAAGTGTACCATTTATACGTTTGCGTCCAACATAAGACGCGAAGATCACGTATAAATGGTTCGCGTCTTATTTTTGATACGGCGCACTTGTTGTTCACGTCTTATTTAGGACACGAAAGCATTTATACGAGGAAGTTCACGTCTTATTTAAGACGCGGACAAAATAAGAACAGCTGAAAACCCTGTTCTAAGATAAGACGCGTCTTATTTAAGTCGCGTCTAAAATAAGACACGAATGCTTATTTTGTACTGTTTATACGATCGGTTCGCGTCTTATTTAAGTCGCGTCTTATTTTCTGTCGTATAAATGGCCCTATTATTTGAGTGCCAATACTACTCACCTTTTTTCCGGATCCACGGTTGTGGCGTGCAGGAAAGACAGAAACATTTCTTGTGAAGATCACAAGAAAAGACAGAAAAGTCAGAAAAATATAGCACTGCGACAGCTTGAGACTCAGTTGAAGTAAAAAGTAGTGAAAATTGCTTTTCAGTGTTTGCCTGGCTTTGACAGCTTTCGTAATAAAGTTTCCTTTTTATCATTGTGTAATGTCCGGTTTCCGGAAGATTAGAAAGAACGGGAGAGAGCGAATCTTAAAAATGAAATTAAAGTTGGAAAAATAAATTTTTGCTCAATTCGTTCTTTGAGGAATAGAGGAATTCTAAGGATATGCACTTTTTGTCCTGACTTCCTGACTGAATTTAAGTCTCAAAATAGCAATGAACAATGCGCTATATATGATAAAGATTATACGTGAATGGACTCTGACCGATCAATGACAGACATTATAGCGACGACGAGTAGCACGCAACATTTTAGAATCACCATAGGTGTCATAGGTCATGATCAGTAATCAGTTCTTTTCTTCTTCAAAATCTCCGTAAAATTCTAAGATGGTTATGCCTTATATATAAAGATCTACAAACGCGGATAAACGTAAACAGTTTTCCGATGCGTTGTGGCACACATCAAAGATTAAGATAGGATGATCCTAGCTTGTTTTTGAACCGGTTCTGCTTGACATTTCTGACAGTCCTCAGAGAATTAATTCTGTATGGCGATGATCCGCAATTTGCACCTACAGTTTCATAGTTGAGACTAGTTGAACCTCTCAAACTCCCCGTAATCTAGAACTCAAATCCATTTCCTTTCGGTGACCTTCGATTTTCTTTTATGTCATATACTATACGAGTCTAATGAGAGTGCGAGGTGTCAGGAGTTCAACTGTATTTTCGAGGTCTTCAGTGCATGTGATTTCAGAGTAATTTTCTGAACTTACAATCATGGGTGGCCAACGACCACTGATGTATAAATCTTCAAGGTTACCTTCATCATATTCCTTCCCAAAAAGTCATAAAATACCATAAAAAGAATTCACTTACCTTTTGCATCCTTCCGAGGCTTTTGAGTCGTATGAGCCTTGTGTGATTTATGTCGACTTCTGCTTTTTTTTTTTTTTACTTTTTTCGTTTCCTGTTTTCCTCCTTGTGTTTTACCATGCGGGAAGAGTTACTAATTGACTGTTATTTGACGATATAAGATCACCAGAGATCTGTACAACTCTGCAATTGATCCCGGCACCGCAAATGATCCCGGACCGCAAATGATCCCCAAATTGGACCGCAAATGATCCCGGACCGCAAATGATCCCCAAATTGGACCGCAAATGATCCCCAAATTGGGCCGCAAATGATCCCGGACCGCAAATGATCCCCATAGAGGACCGCAAATGATCCCGCTCATAAATAATAATGGAATGGTGTGGATTTTTTTTTACTAGAGCTGTGCATATACATCTAGTTTATGCCTAAGCCTGGATTTCTACTGTCGCGTATTTTTACGTACGTAAATATAATAAGAAATGATGTATGAACAGCTTGTGCAAAAGTTTACGCGAGTTGTTCATACATCATCTCTTATTTTTATTTACGCTCGTAAAAATTACGCGACATTGGAAATGCACCTTAAAATTAAAAAAAATAAAAATTATAATATCATATGTATACAGACTTATACATATTTTTTAAAAAAGAGTAACTATTTAATCTAAGAATATGAATTAATAAAACAAGCGTTAGGTCGTCTAAAAAGTTAAAGAGCCCAGTGTCTGTTATAAAGAAGTCAGTAACGTGGGACTTACTTATCACCAGCCCTCCAACGCCAAAAGATGGCAATTGTTTATTCCATGCGATGAATGACCAAATAATTTGCCTGGGGATGGTATCCCAGAGCGTCTCAGAATTACGCTCTAGCCTGGTTAATCATCTCAGACTAAACCCAACCACACCAGACGGAGCTCATTTCAGAGATTTTGTCAATCATGGCGCATGGAAGACCTATCTACGAAGAATGGCAAAGGATGGATAGTGAGGGACTGGATTGCATTGTTGGGACTGATCAACATGTTAAATATCCCGGTGGCGATAGTCTCAAGTTTAGGAGAGGCAGGATTAAAAGTCATTCATTCAGCTGGGTATGAAGATGACGACAACGATAAAAGCAACGGAGGTATGGCATTACTTAGCCATGAAGCTGAGCTACATTATCACAGTCTGGAACCAATAGACCTTTCCGCTTCTAAGAGTCCGCGACGTTCCAGTGTGTGACCGAACAGTTAAAAAACAAGTACGGCGAGGGAAAAGTTTATACGGAGGAGATTTGTCCAGTAACTGTGGAAAAACGTTTCAATGTTACACCCAAGGCGTCTTTGACAGTGGTGGAGCATTGCAGGTCTATTCCAATGACTGTTTTTTTTTTTTGTGATGTTTGCTTAATGCATGAACTTTTTTTGAGCCTAGTAGGTGAACATAAAGGGGACGAGCAGACCTGGAAGAAAACTAATTAGCCTGTAACATTGCGTTATGTTCCTGGTAATGTTTTTTCCTTTGAAATACCAAATGTATGGTTTGACTAAATGAATGTCCAGTTTATAAGTAAGGATATGCGACGTATGTTGCGTGGGCATCAATAGAATCTGCTCACAATTTTATGATTTCAAATAAAACGAATTACGTTTTTGTTGATTGAGAGTGAATCCAATAGTGTCGTAACGAAATTCTTTAGCCTCGATAAAAAAATGTAAACCCTGATTTGTGAGGTCAAAATATGGCTTTTCAGTTGTGACAAAAGCTCAACTACCACGCCATTCCCCTATCAACTCCATTCCATTATCCACACCATTCCTCTATTTATTAAATCCAGGCTTAGGCATAAACTAGATGTATATGCACAGCTCTAGTAAAAAAAAATCCACACCATTCCATTATTATTTATGAGCGGGATCATTTGCGATCCTCTATGGGGATCATTTGCGGTCCAATTTGGGGATCATTTGCGGTCCGGGATCATTTGCAGAGCTGTACAGATCACCAGAATTCAGAACACAAAGAATGACTTTGAAATAAATGAGTGCCAAAAATCAAAGGTCACCGAGTATGTATACCAGGAGTCTAGGGTCTACTCTAACTGCAGAGAGGAAGAGAATAGCCTGCGAACAGGCTCCTGGTTCGGAGGGGCGCTATTTTCCGGCGCTATTTTACTGGAAGCCTGTCCGCAGGCTAGGAAGAGATGGGCCTTGGGAACGAGGTTGGTAGAAGTTTCAATAAGAAATAGATCATTAAAACAGACCGTCCTGTGTAAATATGGACGATATGGTCAATAATGTTTAACTTTTATTGGTAAATTGCACAACTTTCTGAAGTTGCTGTCTATTTTCAGTGTTTATTGTGTCGCTGTCGTAATTAGTCGTATTTTTGAAGCGGAATCGAGTCGCTTGTCGCTGTTCTGTTCAGAACGTCAGTGGAACGTCTCGTGTCGGCAGTTTTCGGGGCCATGTCGCTTGTCGCTTTTACCCCTTGGAAGGCCTCTTTGAGCCGAGATGTTTTGAAAACAGCTTCGCATTTCAATTGGCTATAAAAGGAAACGAAACCTAATCACCAGCTCTATTCCTACAAGAGACACCATTCTGCCTGAAGGTACACATTTGTTGAGTCAACGGAAAAAGCGACAAGTAAAAGATTTTCATTTGCCTTTTTTACAATAGTCTACCTTAAAAATATAATGAAGTCTTTAGAGAAAACATTCCTCTTTTTAGAGATTACAATGGGAGGGGGCACGATCCCGTTTCACGCACTTTTTTTATGAATTTCACGCGTCACATATTCGTTAAATTCCTTAGTCTGGTTCCTTACAAGGATATTAGTTACTAAATTTACGAATCACGTTTCCATTTTACTAACTTTCACGTTTCACGCACTGATTTTTTCCCTGATCACGCGTCATGCATAGACCCTTCGCCACCCTCTTTTTAGTGAACTTATTCACATGCACAAAGTTCTTGTTTTGTCTCATACATCCACATATACAATGCATATATGAATTGGCTGTTTAAAAACATTGCCAGTAAATCAATTTTAATCCTAAATGAATATCGTTGCAATATGTTTTAGTTCTGTTTAAATATCAATAAACAAAGATAGTAAATTTTTTTAACCTTCGTTCATCTTTCCCAAATTTCGATTGATAAGAAAATTGCCATTGTAATGCCATACAAGTCATTGCTCATGACTTTTATTGATTTGGTGGCTTCTAAAAGAGCCCTTAAGTCCTCTATGACTGCAATGTCTAACTCCATGATTAGACCTACAGGTGTTTTCAATCTTTTTCTCAATGTTCTTTATCCTACCAATACCCATATCCAGTTGACTGGTGCGACTCGCATTTTGTCCTTCTGCTATACTGAATAAATACAGGCAGCAAGTCGCCTCGTCTTACCCCACCCGATGTAGCCACAAAGCCATTGTATACTACATCTGTATGCTATACTTCGTATAAAAACGAAACAGATAATTCGTAAACAAGTTATATATATATATATATATATATATATATATGACGCAACAGTCAAAAACAAAACACGCGCGAAGACATACAGGTCAAACCCATTCGTGTCCATTCAGAAGTGTTGCTACTTTACCCGCTAAAAATTAACATCAACTTCAATAGACCATTTAGCAACTTTACACATATTACCTATCACATCTTGACTATATTTACCTATCAAAGGCACCCGACTTTTCCAATTCTTCTTGTTGTTTTTTTTATTACCTTACGTTCTCTCGCATTAACGAGATGGCTTTAAGAGTCCTTTGATCTATATTCGTTTACATCCAATTAATTATTGTTATCGCTGGATTATCGAAACGTATTCGTATAAGCAAAGCATTTACTCACTAAGTTTACAGCTGAGCGTGTGAGTGAGTGGAATTTTATTTAGCCACCGTTACCGATAACCCGTTCATTACGCTTTCCCGTATACACGGGTTTAAAAGTAAGACTACACTACATTCACTACATTCAGAAGCCGAAACTAAAGCTCGATCGCTAAGGAAATAGCAAGTTATACTGGTTATATCAAACACAAAACTTGCCGGAGAAAACATCCCACAGGAATAAGCGGCGAACACAATATCAAACGGTCCAACCACCGTTCATGAACGTCTTGCATTTTCTTGAAAATGTGGAATTGTATGCTGTAGTTCTTTATTCACTTCTCAAGTCAACACAAGGAGAGATTTTGCGGTATGTATTTCATGGCTGAATACCATATAGTCGTCGACATAAACTAAAATATGCGTGCATGAATTTGCATGCGCTGATGTGACACGAAAAAAATAAAAGAAAAGTCAGAGCCGGATTTACAACTCGTGTGCTCAGCCACGAGTAATGAGGAAACTGGCTTCTGAAACACAGCAATGGTTTTGAAATCGGTAAAGTATTGAATTCGAACACACTACTTGGCGCTAAAAGTTACAAACAGGGAGAATGTCTCATTTCTCTTGACGACCATGTCAAAAAAGTGTCGAATCAGTGAAATTGGACCCGGCTCATTATGGAAACAAAATGTCGCTTGTAGTAGGCTCCTTTCCAGAAGAAAACAGTTGTAGAAAAACAATGGCATTCTGGTAAAGCAAAACCTTGAAAGTTTGAATAAGCAAAATTAATTCATAATTTCTGAAGATTTTATACTATGTTGCCCCACGAAATGGACATAAGTGTGATAATCATTAATAACAATAGGAACTAATTCGGAAAGGAGGTGAAGAACTTACAAAGGACACGAAAGGCGTGATACATCTTACAACGCAACTGAATAAATGAAAACGTTGCCGCGAAAAGTAATCGATGACCTTTCTTACATTATATTTCAATAAGCTCCTGGTCTCGGGTTACCATTCGCTTCGCAACGATGACCGCGCTACTTTCTTACAGTGAGAAGATGCGATACCTTTCTAAAAAAGAAGTTTCAGAAGAAAGAGCAGTACTTTTCAATACCATCAACGGGGAGGCCTTCTTCCCTCTGAAAAACTGGCCGGAAGACATGACAATTTATTTTTGAAACACCTCATTGGGGACAGAGACACGTTTAAGCCGATGTTGTTTTGTTTGGGCGATTGCTGTTTCGCACCAGACTTATTATCCCACTGGATAATACTTTTACAAACTTGGGCGCCACAAAAAGCGGAGAAGAGTCTAGAGCCAGACAGTTGGACTTCATCCTAAACGATCAGGATAGAAAAAAGAGTACCTGCCGCTCTGGCCTGGTTGTATTTAGACCTCGATTACAAGAATCTGTGGTACCTCAACGGCCTGCCGAAACAGCAAGGACAAGCATCGGCCCTTCTGATGACAGTGTAACAACAAAAACATCAAAAGAGAAACAACAAAACATTAACAGCCCAAAAAAAAAAGAACCGGTTCTTTTAGGAGCCACCATATGTAATAAAATATTTTAACCAACATTACATGACAACAATTCCATAAAAAAACTTATCAACAGAAAAGAAAATCAAGTGGTCACGAACGACTGGCGTAATGGAGTGTTAGCTTTAGACAAATTAACGAAAAAAAAAAGAAATAATATAATCCACGTCTTTCATGAAACTTGTTAAGCTTTATACTTATATAATTTATTTTATAGGCCATCTTTCCACAGGTATTTGCATTAAACAACATGGAGTTATGTACATGTATTGCCGAATTTAGTGAATGATTTGGATCGGTAAACAAACAGAGTGTATATATGTAAGACCAGGACAGTGGTTTTGAGTAAACGTTTGTGTGTTATCATGGATAGTAGAAGGATTATGTATGCGAAGGAGAAATAAAGTCAAGCAGTGTTACATGTATGTATCACTCGTCGTTTTTGTTTGGGACCAGCGCTGTGTAAAAATTGAACCACAATAATAATTTCAATAATAAACTCACTTCATAGTTAGCCTTGGTAATCAATTTTGGCAATGGAAATATTACATTAATTTTTATCTACATGTACAATGAAATTTCTAAGAAGTCTTCAGGGGAGAATACTGCTGAAGTGCATTATGTACCTGGGGAATTATGCTAGGTATCTGCGGATAATACTCGAATCATACCAAATTATAATTCTGCAAGTTAAAACTACATACATTACATGGTATCATTTCAGACAGTCATTTAGTGCACAATGTATTTCATGCCTGTACCCATCAACAGCTTTTGCTATAAAAATACAGTATATATAGTATTTGCTATAAAGATACAGTATCATGTATTTTGATTGTGAAATTGTCACATTGCTATCTGTGTTAATTTTCCCTTATAATTGGCCATGAAAACATTTGCAAAGAAGGGTTGTGCAGGGAGGGAGAGGAAAAGAAAGGAAGGAGAGCTGGCCCAAAACTTAAATGCTGCCCCTGTGCATAATGTAACAACCCCTGTTGATCAAGTTGTCACCAAAATAATGTAAATTACACTAGAATCACACTAGAAGTAAAGTGCACACTTGAAAAGATAATCAGGAAAGCTGTATCCAAGCGAAGCTTTTCAACTCAGAACTGAAAGAAAAAGAGAGTGGAGGAGAAAATAATGTTGCCTAAAGCGCCTGCCTAAAGCTACATGTAGATGTTAATCCAAAATCCTAATTTCTAAAACATGTTCTGTTATCAAAGTTATGAGACATCACTGCAAGCTCTCCTTTCCTTCTCATCTCCCCTACCCCCGTTTCCAACAATGAAATATTATTGAACCCGTGCTGGCTTTTTATGAAGATCTCAAATTTTTGTAAATATTTGGAATGTCTTGTGTACATGTACATGTACATGTAGGTTGACAAAAAATACATGTACTTTTTCAGGGCTCGGAAAAAGTCCCGTCCGCTCGTCCGGTACAAGTAGATTTTTGTGTCGGGCAAGCTGCTTGCGAACTAAGCTGAAATAATAATTTATAAAATCTTGTCCGGGTAAGTAAAAGTTGCTTGCCCAAAGGGCAAGTTTAAATTTCAGTTTTCTTAGTCCTGTTTTTTAATGTGTATTCATCATTGTTTTCAGTGTGTGTATTTTGTAGGTTAAAATTGCTTTAGTTTAAAGTTATTTCAAACCAGGTTAATTTTTATTTTCCTTTGTCTGACATTATGTTAATGAATCTGTGAGAAAGAAAGATAAAAAATTACCCTAGTTTGAAATACATGTAATTTTAACCCAAAATAATTTTAACCTTTGCACGTTCTAAGCAGGCTTGGTAGGCTGATAAGCATGAATATCAGCGACCGCTGATATTCATATTCGGTCATATTCGACCGCGAGGTCATCGCTTTCAGCGTTCTAACTCATTTTAACAGGCGCAATGTCAACATCCACACTCCATCCACAAAATATTACGTCTAATAGATAGCCCGCGATCTGCTCTACAAAATAAGGTAAATATTATGGCTTAGGGCACTGCTGGGGGTCCGTGACGTCATCCAAAATGGTCACCAAGATGGCCGCCATCTTGGATTTTACTAAAAATTCAAATTTATCGGGAAAATGCGTAAATTGCAAATATTGTTTGCTAGGGTTGCAAAATAACATACAATTAAACATTTTGGTGCTTTTGGTAGCATTTTATATGTTTTTTCGCTGAAAAGGTGAAAAACACGCATTTTTCTTCAAAAATGGGTTAACCACATGTTACTTATGACGTCATATCTCGTTACCGGTCGTCGACAAACTTTTTTCCAAAATGTGTCTCAAGGATAAATGAACAGGTACTGAAAACGGCATGTGCTAATCTTAAATGGTCTTGAATATATCGGAGAAAAACCTTAAGTAGGGGTGGACAACCACCCCGCCCCCCTTGTACGTCCGAGGTTTAAAATCGTTCAAATACATTAAAAGAACTTTTAAATCACTTTTAAAATACTCTTGGTTTCGTAAGGCTAGAAGGGAGGGGGCACTGTGTTCTCGGCAAAGCGTGCTTCAAAATTCAAAATGTCATATCTTATGTAATATTCCTAATATAGACATACAGTTTTCAGTTTTTATCTCGTTAATGCGCATGCGCGCTAACGAGATTTAGGAATAAATAAAATAAGGGACAAAAGCATTCTCGTCCCCAGAGCCTTCGTTTTGTTTGGTCAGCGGAAAAAACGAGGGGCTCTGGTAACAGTGCCTTCCGGATGTCGTAAAATCCACGACATCCGTTAGCGCATGCCTAATGCATTAATGTACTATTGCGTCCTCGTTTCGTTTGGTTGAGCTCTGGAGACGAGACTGTTCAGTGTTGTGTGTGTGGAATGGCGTTCGAAAGGACTGTACAGTACAGGGCTCGTGACAGTGTCCCTTTAACAATTACAGGAAAACATCGCGCTAAAAAGGAAAAAAGAAAAGCTTTATGTGCTGCTGTTATTTAGAAGAAAGATTGTCTTCGTATTTTGCCTACTGGTTTAAGAAATTGCTCGATAAGTCAACCGATTTCTTTCGTTTGGTAGCTGCACATTTGTCGTTTCGCCACTGAACGCTATCATATTCGACCAAATCAGTTGAGACAGCTAAGTTTGTTGATGGACACACTGTGGTCATTGATAAGGCTTATTTCATCGAACAGTGGTAAGAAATATCGAGGAACGTTTGTTTTGCATTCGTTTCATGTTATTTTAATTTGGCTTCGAGTGACCTTTGTTTCCCTAGATTTGTATTTCAAGTTGTAGCAAAGAGTACCACCTAATAAAGAAAATATAACTTGCTTTCGAGAGTGCTGATAGCGTTGTTGTTGTTGTTATTTAAAATGGGTAACCTAGTGGTAACATTTATTTTCACCCTTGGGCTTTCTTCAGGATTTCTGCCTCTCCTTTAATTAAAACTCGTCCCTGTTGCAAGCAACATACTTCTTTAATATTCGTGACCGCTTATAGCTTCGTCTTCCAAGACACATACTCATTATTTTCCGAAACGAATTGCTCATATTTAGCGACAGTCAGATCCCGTTATACTTTGAAATTTAGCAGCCGTATCTTTACCTGCTAAACCAAACAAAACTGGGTGACATTGGTCGTTGAATGTGTTGAAATAAAAACGTTGGTTTTGTTGATATGTAGTCATATGACTTCAACATTTGAAATTCAACCGGAAGTAAAACCTTATGCGTAGAGACGTAAAATTTTTAATCTTGTTGCGCATTCATTTTTAAACGGCCAATCAAAAAAATCAAATTTTTGTCCGTTACCAGAGCTACACGAGACGCAATTGAAAAAAAAAAAACCGTGGAGCTCTGGGGACGAGAATGGGACAAAAGTTGTTAACGAGGGTTCGTTGTTAACTTTGTTAACTTGTGAACTTTTGTCCGGGGGGTTAATTCTTTCTTCTTTATAGAAACTATATTAGGGCATTGAGGATATGGTTGGTTAAACGGGTTAGGATTTCAAGAAGAGTATCACATAGCGCCACTAAAATTTTTGGGGAGCACCCTCGGACCTACTGTTAATTTCCCTAGGGTATTGGAATGTCATGAAGTTGTCATATAAAGTTGTTATTAAGTTTCAATGTCTCATATTGCGAATTAATCTTTCAAATTTGTTTTTAAGTGGACGTGTCCGAGATGGCTTAATTGATCTTCAAAGGTTCACTATTTTTTTTTTCTTTTTGAGGAAAGGAGTAATTAGTAGGTTGAATTTATTAAATGAATGTCTTTTGAGTTTTCATAGTGTGTTATAATTTGATGAACTTTTGATCTTAAGTTACCGATCACGCGAACGAAAAGCCAGTATGGACTTTGCCTTTTGTTCTATTTTGGTATAGTGAATCATTGCCATTATTAGATTTAGGTACGTGGTAGAATGTATTGACGGTGATAAACATTGCGCTTTGATTATGCAATAGTATTCAAGGGACCTCGTGATTTTGCAGATTTAGTAAAACTATATTATTTTGTGCAAATGTAGAAGTTTTTGTATGCTGCAATTTTCTCTACCGTTCTATTTGCGTACAAGTAAAATTTTGTTGTTCTGAATTGAATGACAAAGCAAGCATTTTAAGAGAGGATGTCTGTAAATATCGAGAATCCGACGACAGAGGCAAAATTTCGAATTTCTTTTTATTTTACCAAAAGAACCTATTTAGTGACCTATTTTCGAAATGGGTTTAAAAGGTTCGATTTCATTTTACTTTTTTCAAAATTTCCATACGTCGAAAATTAGCCTTTGGAGTCCGCGGGTGCTTTCATGGACCATTGAATTTTGGCCATTTTGGACCATTTTCAACACGCTCCTGTTATCGTAACATTCGGTGTCCTACAATGCCTTTTACACAGTGAATAAAACATCTTTTTAGCTTTCTTTTGCAATGAAATTTTGTCGGAAATGTTAAGTTTAAAAGTCATTTTGGTTTTGTACAAAACACCTATCTTCGCCATGTAAACAAGAAGGCAAATTTAAGCAAACTTCGAATTAGTAAAATGCGGTCTGGTACATAAGTTTTAGGCAAAAAAAAAACAACACTACATTCAAAGCTTTGAAAACAACAATGTTTTAAGCTATAATATTCAAATGATTTTTATCTAGGACGAAGTTCAAGGCGTTACAATATAAGCTATAATCATATGTATCATTGATCGACTTTGTTGCCGACGTATCAAAATACGGCATAATTAAGTCTTTGCCGGAACGGCTCAAGGAATGTTAAAGTAAGTCTGATAATGCTGTGTGTTAGTCTCAGCTTATTTCATATTATCTCATTCTGAAACGGCTTTTTTATGCCGCTTATAAGTCCCCCGGATATAATACACCCTCCCCCTTGAAAGCTAACTGAAAACCTCTTAGCTGTAACCGGTATTTTACGGTATGCTGTTAGAAAGCACGCATCTAGCATGGCAATGGTAGCGACGGACAGGGGTACCCACGGGAAAAATGACAAGTTTGTAGTATTGAATCAGTTCTTTCAGTTTGATTCAGGGGTTGTGGAAGTCAAATGCAATTAAGCCTTCCTGCGGCTCGCATCATTAGCTGTTTTCGTTTAATAAATAATCTCTCCCCGGTCCTCTGGGAGTACATGTGAACGTGACTAGGTCACGCAACCAATTATTTTATGACCTTTCACTGACCTCTTGTTATTTGCGAGTGATGGTTCCGTTTGTATCGCTTAATACAACTAAATAGACGGCAAGATGTGACTATATTTTTCCGCCCTTAATGTTTTCTCGTACATTTATGTCTGCGACATTTGGATTGGAAGTCATCGGATATTTTTATGTGAGTACACTGTGTGTAAATATTAAATGCGGAAACGTCTGTAACAACATTTTGCGAATATCAAATGCTGTAAAGTCAAGCAAGCCATGGTTTTTGTTAGATATCTATGTAAGACTCCTTGTATTTCTGCTGCTTACAACAAGGAAAAGGCGAGACAAGCTAACTTTAAGGTGGCTCGACTGGGTTTTTGAGTGACGATACCGTTTAGCTTTGAGAAGCTTGTGTACCACCACAAACGATCCAACGGAAAATCGATTGCCACAGCTGTACTAGAGAAAGATTAAAGTTTCAGATGAGGTTAGTTTTATAGAAATCGGAGTTGCCAAAGCAACGTTATGACGTCACTTCCGGTTTTACATAATACCGAATTACTTTTCATCAAGAGATAATTTTGGAAAACGCTCTCTGGATCTTCGACCTGATGTACTTGTCCTTAGGTCTACAAAATTTTACAAATTTATATGGAAGCGTTTTCGAGAAAATTTCGAGTGAATTTTTAAGGTGTTAAAATACAACAAAAACAAAACAATTTTGAAATGTTATTAAAACTTATGTCTACAGGGCTTGATGAAATAATGTTTTGGTCTGACATGAATTTTATACCATCCAAATACATTAGGTGAAAATCTCAAGGAAATCGCTCCGTTTGGATTTCAGAAATATTACCTTGAATATGAACTGGTCTGGAGTGTTATTTCGCTTTTACATCAAAAATTGACCCTACACTTATTAAAATTGTCATGAATTAAAAAGCGAATGATGATTTTTTTTTTTAAAACTTCAAAAATAAAACAGTCATAAATAAGATCAAGATAAACGTATTTTTACCTGAATTGTTGTGTGTTGTTGTTCTTGTAGCTGAAAACGGCGAATTTGAGCGATTTGAAGGGTTTTGCATCGGACGTTTACCTGAGCGTATAGTAGAGAGTACTTGGGGTAGACTTATTTTATAAAAAAAACTGGGCTAAAATGCTTTTAGGGCTCTTTTAGCGACGAGCAGGATTTGTGTTAGGCCTGTAAAGCAGTAACAACTTTCATGGCAAAATGTTGGATGACATTTGCCTCTAATTTTCTAACTCGTCCCCAGGCCCCCAATTTGAATCTTAAAATCACAGCGAAAACGTCATTTTTTGGAGGGAAAATCAAAATTTCGCCCATTTATAAATTGCTTTTCGAAAATCCACACTTGGATTCCAGTAATTTGGTTATTATTCTATCTGCAAACGTTAAAATATTTTAATAACTTTAAAAATAAGTCCCGTCATTTTGACCGTGAAGTGACCAATGTCACGTAAAGGCTTGTATGGAGTTCAACCGCGCGGTCATCGTTTTCAGCGGTATAACTTATTTTAATAGGCGTAATGTCAACATCCACACTCGGTTTTGAAGAGACTGGGATCTAGTGTACATTTTGTTGGGGAATACAATTTAGTTGGAATGAAAAAAATCCCGTCATTTTGCCGGTTTTTCAGTGCAGTATGCTTCGACTGATCCCATTTTGGCTTCTGTTGGTGACTTTCGCGGACTAGCGTCTAGGCCGTTCGAGCTCAACTGCGCATGGGCAATAGTTCATTTTTAGTTTCAACAGCGCTTTAATAACATTTTTGTTAAACATATTCTTTTCATACGATTGGCGCTACACAGTTCATATCTATTACAAGTTCATTTTAGTAACGCGCACGCCCGGAGCTAATGTCTCCTTTCAGGGGGCAATTTTTTGGTATGAGCAGCAACTTATCATTTGCTGTTTCACAGTTTTCAGTTTAGGATAATGTGTTGATCGGTTAAATATCTCATTTTTTAGTTTATTTATCTTGTTTACGTCATAAATATCTCTACTTTATAACGTTTTCAAGATTCCCCCGAAGATTCCCGCTTTTTAAGATTTCCCGTTTTAAAGATTCCCCATTTTAAAGATTCTCCGTTTTAAAGATTTCCGCTTTTAAAGATTCCCCATTTAAAGATTACCCATTTTAAAGATTCCCAATTTTAAAGATTCTCCATTTTAAAGATTCCCCGTTCCCCGTTCCCGTTCCCCATTCCTATTACCAATTCCCCGTTCCCTGTTTTAAACATAGCCGTTGTGTTGTGCAGGAATGACAGAAACATAACCGCTGAAGATTTTAAGAAAAGACAGAAAAATAAAGCACTGCGACAGCTTGAGACTTAGTAGACTACGAGTAGTGCCTTCTTTTTCCTCAGGGATAGTAGAGCGAGCAAAACGCGAGCACGCGCGTGAAAATCACCCCACGCGAGAAACGCGAGCTGCGCTGCGGGGAGAGAGAAAAAGGAGACGTCTCGCCTTTCTCGTGTGGGGCGATTTTCACGCGCGTGCTCGCGTTTCGCTCGCTCTACTATCCCTGAGGAAAAAGGAGGCACTACTCGTAGTCTAGAGACTTAGTTGAGGCAAAAGATAGTGAGAATTGCTTTTCAGCGTTTGCCTGGCTTTGACCCGCTCTGATGTCTTTTGTAATAAAGTTTCCTTTTTATCTTTATGGATTGTCCGGTTTCCGGAAGATTATAAAGAACGGGAAAGAGCGATTCTCAAAACTGTCTTAAAAATGAAATTAAAGTTAGAAAAATATAAATTTGCTCAATTCTTTGTTTGAGGAATAGTGGAATTCTAAGGATATGCACTTTTCTGTCCTGACTTCCTGACTGAATTTAAGTCTTAAAATAGCAATGAACAATGATAAACGATTATGCTTGAAAAGACTCTGATCGATCAATGACAGACATTGTAGCGACGATAAGTGGCAACATATGCGTTCAGAATCACCATAGGTCATGGTTAGTAATCAGTTCTTTTCTTCTTCAAAATCTCCGTAAAATTCTACAATGTTTATATCTTATATATAAAAATATACAAACGCGGATAAACGTAAACATTTTTTTTCCGATGCGTTGTGGCACACATCAAAGATTTAAACTGAATGATCCTAGCTTGTTTTTGAACCGGTTCTGCTCGACAGTTCTGACAGTTCTGGTCAGAATTAATTCTGTATCGCGATGATCCACAATTTGCACCTACAGTTTCACAGTTGAGACCAGTTGAACCTCTGGAACTCCCCGTAATCTCGAACTCAAATCCATTTCCCTTCGCTGACCTTCGAGTTGCTTTTTCAGTCATTTACTATATGAGTCTAATTAGAGTAGATGTTGGAAATAGCGGGGTTCAACTGTATTTTCGAAGTCTTCAATACATGTATTTCAGAGTAATTTTCTGAACTTACAATCATGGGTGGCCAGCGACCACTGATGTATAAATTTTCAACGGTTACCTTCATCAAGGTCCTTCCCAAAAAGTCATAAAATACCATAAAAAGAATTGACTTACTTTTTCCACCCTTCCGAGGCTTTTGAGCCTTGTGTGATTTGTGTCGACTTCTGCGTTTTTTTTTACGTTTTTTTTTTTCCTTTCCTTTTTTCTCCTTGTGTTTTTCCATGACTGAGTGTATACTTGTGATACGGAAAGAGTCACTTATTGACCCTTATTTGACGATATAAGATCACCAGAGATCACCAGAATTCAGAACACAATGAATGACTTTTAAATAAATGAGCACCAAAAATCAAAGGTCACCGATATGACTGTATGTGTATACCGGGAGTCTAGGGTCTACTCTAACTGCACGTCCGATCCAAGAGAGAGGAAGAGAGGGGCCTTTTGAACGAGGTTGGTATACGTTTCAATGACAAATAGATCATTAAAACAGACCGTTGGCGGTCGCGTGTTGATATGAATAATATGGTCAATAATGTTTAATTTTTATTGGTAAATTGTGCAACCTTCTAAAGTCGCTGTCTATTCTCAGTGTTTATTGTGTCGCTGTCGTAATTTGTCGTATTTTTGAAGCGGAATCGAGTCGCTTGTCGCCGTTCAGAACGTCTCATGTCGGCAGATTTTGGGGCCACGTAGCTTGTCGTTTTTACCAAGGCTTCTTTAAGCCGAGATGTTTTGAAAACAGCTTCGCATTTTTAATTGGCTTTAAAAGGGAACGAAACCTAATCACTAGCGCTATTCCTACAAGAGATACCATTCTGCCCGAAGGTACACAACTTTTTAGTTAACGAAAAAGCGACAAGTAAAATATTTTCGTCATTTGCCTTTTTTTACAATAGTCTACCTTAGTGAAGTATTTAGAGAAAACATTCATTTTTAAGTCTTTTTACTGAACTTATTCACATGCGCAATACATCCACATTTACACTGCACATATAAATTGGCTGTTTTAAAACATTGCCAGTAAATCAATTTTAATGCCAAATGAAAATCGTTGCAATATGTTTTAGTTCTGTTTAAATATCAATAAATAAAGATAGGAAATATTTTTTTAACCTTCGCAAATCTTTCCCAAATTTCGATTGATAAGAAAATCGCCATTGTAATGCAACACAAGTCATTGCTAGTAAAATACTGTGACTGATACAAAAAATAGAAAAATTAACTAAGTAAAGGGGCTCTCTAGTCAAGATAGATTGAATCTAAGTGTTTTGCCACCCCCATCCCTCCTCACAAATTTCCCCCATAGCAACCAAATTCCCCTCCTCATTCGCTTAATATAATCAAATTGAAGTTTCCCCTCAGTAAAATGAAGACTATTTTGAACAAATACGCTAGATTAACATGAAAATTATTTACATTCACACTCGTGATTATTTTGTTGCTCATGACTTTTATCGATTTCGTTGCTCCTAAAAGAGCCCTTAAGTCCTCTATGACTGCAGTGTGTAAGTCTACGATTAGACCTACAGGCATTTTCAATCTTTCAACTTCAATAGACCATTTAGCAGCTTTACACATATTACCTATTACTTGTTTACTACATTTACCTATCAAAGGCACCCAACGTTTCCAATTCTTGTTGTTGTTGTTTTTTATTAACCTTACATTCTCTCGCATTAACGAGATGGCTCTAAGAGCCCTTTGATTAACTCCTCTTGTTATCCTTTTTGACAAAAAAAAAATAGAAAAGACATGACGATGATTGTGACGTCATTATTTGATATCTGCTGTCAATTTTGATTTCAAAATAATGTGGCACATGTGCTTTGTTCACTTAATTGGTAACGAAATGTTCAATACATTTAAAGTTATTCCTTTATTGGAGTGTTGGTTTGGCCCCGCCGTGTCACTTAACAGAAGGATCCATATTACATATTATGTTGAATTACGTTGCACTTAAAAACCTTATTGCAAAATATACCGACAGCGAATTCAAAGCTTTTCTACACAAACTGAATGTTTTAGGAAATTTAAATATTTCAATCGAGGAATATTCAGATTCAAATTTCACATTCTTGAAACATTTAAACAATTACATTTTATTTTTTCAACGGCGATATACACCGCTGCAGGCAAGTGACGCAATTCAAGGATATCTTAGTGAAAAATTCCATCAGACATGGAACTTATCTGTTATGTATTGGACTGAGAACAATGTCCTTGTTTTTCCGGGAAGAGGAGGGGAACTAACGACAAATACAATTTGTGGGGAAAAGTGTTCCAAAACTTCTGCATGACCAAGATTGTGGATCATGAGTTCTGTCATACCGGTCTTAAATCTATACTTCCGCCATGACCTCTATTGACCATTGAGTAATACAGATCATTCTCTGTCGCTGTGCTTAACCGATTAGAAAACCTTTCACATGAAAAAGGTTTAAATGCCTAGCGTAGCAACGCTACGAAAGCCCATAGAGAATTCAAACTTGGCTGAATTGCAGCTTCAGCTTGGGTGGCCTGTGATTATTTCCATGTGTCGTTTATTTCTATTATAAGGAACGCAATTTTGCACAACTTCTAGATGTGTTCAATATTCTCCCAATTAGAACTGGTGCTTCGTAAGTTACCGCATCAAAAATACTTTCTTTGCACAGAGATACTAAAATAATTTATTTTCCTGCAGGTTTTTGTCGAACAATAAAATAGATAAGCTTTCGCCTGTGATATTCTCAAGTGACACGGAGTTGAGTGGATTGTAAGTTTGACACATCAGTTTGTTTGTTATTATGAGAGTAGATTGAGTGGCGCTACTTTATGGATTTGTCAAGTTAACACGCCCACATTGCCGTTGTCATCCTTGTTTTTATCATAATTCTGATGGAAGAACATTCATCTTCAGATAATGTGATATATTAGCTGCTTAACAAAGATGCCCCTATATCGAAATAACACAATTCATTGTACATTGTGTTAATAAGCCTCGCAATGCGAACACAGCTATTTTGTCACTAGGCTGGGATGGTATCCCAAACCGTGAGTCTCACGGTCAAAGCGTGAGAGTTGGAAGGTCTGTAGAACTCGCTGACATTTTACTTTTCCACCGCTGTGAACGATCCGAGAATGAGCTTCTACATCTCGCATTCTTCGCACTTCACACGGTACCGATAAGATCAGATCTTTTATGAGACTTCAACGAAGACATACTATTTAAATCGACCGCGACCAGATACCAACCACGCATACACGATGGTCGCCAAATGTTATACTTAAGGCACGGTTGTTTTTTGGGACATATTCTGGTCATTCTGAAATCAGAATGCGCTAACAAAAGTACGCTGTTTACATTCTCACACACGAACATTTTTCCAGCTACACATAGTCAAAGTAGCTACTTCTTTCTATATTTTATGAGAGGAATAGGTGCAATAGTTTGAAGTTTTCTGTTTTTGGAATGGGCAGAATACGTAGAAAAGAAACGCGCCATTAGTTTCAATCCCTACGCGGTCTACATTATCATTCCCACCCGGCTTGGCGGACCACAACGCAAATTTGTCGTTCTATGCCTGCTCACGTGGTGAGCATCTAAGGCCCAGTTCAAACGTCGAACTTCACATGTGCCGAACCTAATGCAAATTAGCAAGAACAATAGATTTTGCTCATTTGCATTAGGTTCGGCACATGTGAAGTTCGACGTTTGAACCGGGCCTTATGGAGCTATCGCATGAATGACATAATCAATGCAGTATTGAGCTCGGTTAGAAAGTTAGGTTCCTGAATGTGAGTTACGAAATAAAAACAAGTAAATTAAGACATTGAATCACAAAATAATTCAGTAATTTTACTGTGTCTGTGGTGCCCGAATAGTCGCCCAGTTTAATAATAAATAATAAATAACTAATAAATAATACTATATTTTTTACGACTGGGGGGGGGGGGGGGGGGGGGGGCTGCAGCCCCCCAGCCCCTCCCCCTCGTACGCCTATGTTTTTGTGTGACAAACGGATAGAGTGGAGGTGGCTTTCTTTCTTTTCTTTTTTTTTTTTTTATTTATCACTTATTTTTTTTACAATATTCATACTGATAAATATTCCAACAAGTAAATACAGTGCAAGTGGTGTGAAGTATTTGAAATTTAAGTAAAAACAACAAACAAACAAAAAAAAAAAAGAAAAGAAAAAAGAAAAAAGAAAAAAAGGAACTAGGAAGGAACTAGATTATTACAGAAATTATAATATGAAAAGAGAGAAAAAATTGCAAGCGTAACTATGTATAAGACAATTAATGTTAAATAAAATGTTTCCAATTCCTATTAAAATTGTCAATGGTTTTGTTTTTGTATGCTATTTGTTGTAAAATTTCGAGTTTGCTTTTAAGTAGAGAAGGGAAGCAGTCAAAGGGAACATCGTCTCTGTCTTGGGTAGTACAAAAGATATAATACTTGGCCACCAGAGTGACATAGTTTAAAATGTCTTTTGATTCTGTGTTGTTAAGGCTGGTTCTCATATAATCGTCCCGGTCGTCCCGGTCGTCCGAGTCGTTTCAAAATTTTTTTGCAAACGACTCAGACGATCGGGACGACTCAAGCGATTTGGGTTCTCATATGATCGTCCCGGTCGTCTCGAACGTCAATAGCGCAGTCGTAAACTGTGTCCGACAACATGTTTTGGGCAATAATACTGCATTCTGAGTTAGATTTGAGTCGCTTCGATCGCCTCAGCCGTCCCTGTCGCAAGAGAGTAGCTCTTATATGATCGTCCCCGATTATTCACGATCGTCCCAGTCGTCCGGATAGAGCACAGTTCTATCCAAGCGACCGCGATCGTCCCAGTCGTCCGGGTCGCTTGCGATCGTCCCGGGTCGTCTCAGAAGTGTTCTCATATAATCGTCCCGGTCGTCCGTACACTTTTTGAAACGACTCGGACGACCGGGACGACCGGGACGATTATATGAGAACCAGCCTTTATCATGCCAACCAAATAGGATATTCCGTTCTGTGAGAGTTATTGCTTTGTTGTGTTTTTCTAGCCACCGATTTTGAAACGCGGACCAAAATTTGGTGGTAACAGGACAACGGTAGAATAGATGAGGCAGCGTTTGTGGTTGCATTTTGCATAGCTGACAGGTTTCAGAGTCACATATCTTCATGCGGAAAAGCGAATGTCTAGTTGGAAGTATATTGTGAATAATTTTATATTGAAAAATTTCAAGTTTTGTTTCGAGCGTGGTAGCAAAGGGGAGGCTATAAACACTCTTTAAGCATTCTTTCGAGAAGCCATATCGTAATAATTTTTGTTCAGCAGTGGGAGGTTGAAACTGGTGGTGTACAGGCCCCGCAAATGATCCCGGGACCGGAAATGATCCCCAAATTGGACCGCAAATGATCCCAGGACCGGAAATGATTGTTGCAAATGATACCAACAAAAATTAGGAATGGCGTGGATGTGTATTCGTTAATTATCCTAAGTGAGAAAATGAGGAAAAGACAAGCGTCTCAGGCACTAAAGCAACAACGAAAACCGGTAAACATACTGTGCGAAATAATTAAATGAACATGTGACTATATACGTTTTTCGTTTTGAAAGCGCATCGCAAAAATAAACAAAAATATTCCATGAATCTTTGAAGATGTCTTTACTGTCTGTCAACCACTTAGGACTTTTTCCCTGTTCATGGGCTTCCATGGAAGCGCACGACATTTCTATGTGTGAATTTCGGAGATCATGACACATTTGCAATTTATTAACTTTCATTTGAAAATACATTTTCTTTCCCTCACAATTCGCTCTTGCAAATATAAGATCAAATACAAGCGGTAAGTACTTGAATTAACGCAGGGCCCTTTAGGTGTAAAATGGGTTGGCAGGCCTGCACGACTCTTACCTCGTGTTTTTAATGCCATTTGCTCCTTCTGTATGTTTTGGACGGGTATTCTACATTTAGCCGTTTGTTAAGGAGGATTTTGGTGACTGTAGAGTGTAAACTGAGTTTTAAAACCTTTCAAAAGCCGCGTGCAACGGACTAGAGGTCAAGTAAAGGTGTCTGTTGTACTTCCCGTGGTGTTGCGCTTGTAGATTTTGACCTCATTTTAGCGTCCTTTCTTGCCTGGCGGTTGTTTCGTTAGTTGTTTTCGCCATTATTTATATTGGCATGTAGATTTTTCAGTATGTAGGAAAGGTTTGAATTTCTCTAACTTTTCTCTCTGAAATACCGGCGGACATGACAGGATCTGAAACCGGGGAGGTACTGAACAAAGTTTTGTACGGGGATGCTCCGCCCCGGGGTCCAAACCCTTACCCTTTCATATACCGATTTTGACAGAAAAGGTACCCCTTCCATACACCTTTCATTAAAAATGGTACCCCTCTCAGAGCCTTTACATGCATCTGTTTGATATATTTTGAAAGGCCATTTTTATAATACTTAAATGGCAGTTTTGCCTACCTTTTTTATGCTTCAACGGAGTGGTTCCGCTTCCCTTTACACTGTACTATTCTTCATGAAATCCCTACCCTTTCATATACTTCAACTCGTGAAATCCCGACCGTTTCATATACCTCTAGCCTCAAAAAGGTACCCCTTTCGGGTGGAGCATCTCCGTATAGCCCATTATACGGAGTACCCCCCCCCCCCCCGATTTGAAATGATCTGTTGTCCGTGAATGTCTTTCCTGCTATTAATTTTATGTCATGCTGGGCCCAGCTATTTTAGATTTGTCTTTGCAGGATTTTGATTTTCAGGATCCAAGCTTTATAGCAGAGAGAGTTGTAGCTTAAAAAGCTATTCAACTTGTAGAGAGTTGAAGTTTGTCTCAGTCAAATTTCTTGCACTTGCATAAAGTTAAAAATTCTCATCTTCTCTCGTTGTCATTTCCATTGATCTTGCGTGTTTTCGGCTCAAAAGTTATACCGAGCCACTGAAAAAAAACCCACAGTTTTGGACTTTTCTTTATTGTGAGGATGTTGTAATTAGAAAGATCTGTTCCAGTTGAATTTTTTTGGTTGGACTGTTAAAATTTATTTCTTGTCTTAGCCCTGTTTGAAACATTGAGGATTTTTCCTTCAATTGGCGCATACTTAAGGCGCTATAATGATATAAGTAAAACAAAATGTTCCAGTTTCATTACTAAATTGTTCTGTTTTATTGAACTGTTACATTGTATTTCGCGACGTTTGATATCATTTTCAAAGTTGAGAACTTTGTTTGCTAATAGTTCAAATACTGTACATTTTGCTTACGTTACCTATGATAACTGCTGCATAAAATAACTGTTGTAATAAAATAACCGTTGTATTATTAAGAAAAAAAAATGGATTCTAAAAAATTTAAATCCACTTTCCAAATTTCCGAGTCCACACGTTTCCTACCTTTACGGCGAGGCGATCATTCATTTGCGTTACAATCTGGGGATCATTTGCGGTCCAATTTGGGGATCATTTCCGGTCCTGGGATCATTTGCGGGCCGGGATCATTTGCGGGCCTGTACAGTGGTCTCTAATTGCTGCATAGACAACACGGGTGGTGAATTCTTTGGGCATCGGACGTTGTTGTAACACATTGTCATTTTCGATCGGGATTTTTGTTCTTTTAATTTCGCGTCTCCAGTTTCGTGGAATGGCGCTTATTAAACCGTAGTAAGTTGTAAATGGCACGCGAAGTTGGGTGGCTGTTTGAAATTTGTCATATGTCAAAAAGTTAAGATTTTCGTCAAGTAGGTCTTTGATGTATGTGATTCCAAATTGATGCCATTGTTTAAAGTAAATCATGTGTTTGTTTATCAGAATGTCTTTATTATTCCAGATGATTTCACTTTGTTTATATTTATTTTCTTCCGAGATGATAAGTTTGTTTTCTTGCCAGTACTTTAGTATTTCAAGATAGAAGGGTGGTACATCATTCAGATCCAGTAATTTAATATTGTAGTTACAATTGAGTAAGAAAGAAAGACCGCCATATTCCTTAAAGAAATGTTCGATTAAAGTTCTCCAGGAGGAGTTGGAGTTCTGTCGTATTCTTTGAATCCAAGCAATTTTGAGCGCGGTGTTCATTATTTCAAAGTCGATCATTTTTAAGCCACCTTTATTTTTTTCGCCAATCACCGTCGTTTTCTTAATTTTTGGAGGTTTGCCTCCCAAAATTAAATTAAAAATCATGCTGTTGATAGCGTTTGAAAACTTTGTGGGTAAAGTAAGTCGAGGTAGCTTTCTATTAAGTCGGTGCATTGCAGTGAATCAAAGAGCTCGGAAATACCTCTTGAATCGACACACATTTCTGAACGCGACAGAAAACGATCATCGTGCTTCTTCAGGGATGTAAAAAATAGGCGGAAGATGGAAAAAATAACCGCCAGAAGACTGAGTTTTCTTGATATTTTCCGCCTCGAAAACTGTGTCTGCTTAACTTTTTCTCTTTTTTTTTTACCAAAATTTTCCGCCAGTGATGAACAAAAGTCCACCTGTTGGATATCTTTAGCTACATCCCTGTTCTTTAATATTGAGAGCCTTTTTGTCGTTAGATATTCTTTCATTTTTTTAACCTACATCCGGCGGTCATGCAATTGCGCTTTTTTTTGCATTCCTTATTAAAGGTTGACAGTCCAACCATCCTTCTTTTTTGCAGTAATGAATGGTATCTTGAGATCTGTTTCCCTTTATTTGCCAGTTGCCAAATAGAATAACGGTTGTAATCATATTTGTTACATGGTGTGACACTCCGAATTCATGCAAATTGCATTGGCAAAGGTCACGCAATGTCGATTTCAAAGATAAACATTTATCGTCAAGTTTCAATAACTAAACCACAAAATGCTTTTGGACAGTATATCCGTGTTTTTTAAAATGTTTAAAAGAAAAAAATCAAACTAAGTTAGAAATGTTTCTTGTCACCGGACTAACTTTTGAAGGCAATCTAATTTGCATAATATTCACCATATTCATCGAAGATCGGGACTTAATAATTAGCTAGTTATAGCCATAAAACAGTTCAAAACGTTTATTTGTGTGTTCTCTACTGTATTTTTGACCAAAAATCGTGAAATATAAATATATAAAACGCCTATATTTAAAGCACTCTGAATTGTCCGACAACCTAATTTGCATAAAGTGCGTTTTATATTCGCAAAAGCACGAAAAGTTTAATGTCGCTGTGGAAAAGGAAGACAAAAAGCGCAAAGTATATTTATATTTCTATGCTAACTAACATTTGTTTAGCAGAATTCAATAGAAATTTTAAGCGTTTGAGTCTGGACTTGGGAAATAAAAGCCAGCGAAGACAGGACACTTTCGCATGTTTTCAAAAAGCGATTTAGTGGGTGCTAATGTATTAATTTTATTGAATCTCCAATTTTAAAAAAATTAACTTGCGTTTCACACCTTTGAAGGAACACTCAACTTAGGAATAATAATAATTTCTTGCTGTGTTTGGTGGTTTCCGAGCCGCGAGCTCGTCAATTTAAGCAATTTTCGATTCCGGCCAAGCGCAAATTTAGGACCTTTGCCGCTTTGACTGTTACGAGCTCTAAAAAAATACAATTTAACGTATTTCCAAAAACTAAAGTCGTTTCATTTGCTTATGACCCAAGATAGTTTACTGGGCAAAGTTTGAGAGAAAACGTTTTTCCGACCCGAAATGCAGTGGACCGCTTTTACAGACACTGCGTCTTAACGTCTTGTATTTCCCTTTATAACGAACCCCTATTCAGTGGACACGCGGACACTAAAATAAATTGTATTTGGTTAATTTCTAGCGGAGCACTTGCCAGGCCGAAGGCCTGGCTGCGCAGCTCCATACTCATAGAACCTGTGCCGTGATTTTTCATGGTCAGGGTAAGCGGAATGTTTCGCGGGCGCGTGTGTGTCCGTCCGCCCGCCGTGTTGGAACAACATCCGGGATCTTAGCAATTTTGTTTTTCGCGCGGCCACACAGCCGTGAGCTCGGTAAACACTTTAGTTGTTTTGTTGTGTCTAGCGGAGAATTAATGTCGTTATTTTCCTGCATTTTTTCGCGGTTTGCTACTCAAGACAGGGATACTAATTAAGGTATACTCAGAAGCCGCTTTAGTGGAAAAAGACGAGCTTTCAGGGATAAAATCTTGCTTCGACGAGGAACTTCATGTATTACGTTTTTATCAATGCGGGAGTAGTTTGTTTTCTACGGATTTCAGAACCAGAAGTGGAGATTTGAATTTCCAAGCAAGCGAGGACTTAAAGGTAAAACAGATTACAGTTTTCGATGAGAATTTATGTTGATATCAATCTGTGAGTGACTTTTTATTAGTGTTATTGTAAGTTTTGGAGAATTGATTTTAAAACGTGCTTAAATTCAATTGTATCGATCTCTTGAATTTCATCGAAGAAAGCTTGAACTCGATGAGCTATAAATAAATGGTACGCGTTTTGCTTTTAAACTAAACTAATGGAGATTTGAAAAAATTTTTTCGAAAGAAGATTGTGTTGTCCATTTTTATGTGTTTGTTCATTCATTAGATAGATTGAAAAGCGATTTTATGTAAACAAAACAAGACTTTGATTTTATAGTACAGTTCTATCTTCACTCGCATCGCCTTATGCAAATAAGCTTATGTTTGTGTATTTTTGCAATTTTTGATTTTCAAATCAGTTTGTCGGGCAATTTTTGACAAACATAAACTGTATTTTATTCGGAAACTAGTGGTACTAGTTATTCTAGACAGAAAAAAGTTGTTTTTGTGAACTTTTGTACGGTCTATAAAAATGTACTATGCTGACGGACGCGTAATAAGCTTAAGCTTACTGTTTTTGAGAATTGCTAAAATTGAAAAAGCTTGAACTCGATGAGCTATAAATAAATGGTACGCGTTTTGCTTTTAAACGTAAACTAATGGAAATTTGAATAAATTTTTTCGAAAGAAGATTGTGTTGTCCATTTTTATGTGTTGGTTCATTCATTAGATAGATTGAAAAGCGATTTTATGTAAACAAAACAAGACTGATTTTATAGTACAGTTCTATCTTCACTCGCATCACCTTAATTATGCAAATATGTTTGTGTATTTCCTGCAATTTTGATTTTCAAATCAGTTTCTCGGGCAATTTTTGACAAGCAACAAGTGTATTTTATTCGGAAAGTAGTCGTACTAGTTATTCTAGACGGAGAAAAAGTTGTTTTTGTGAACTTTTGTACGGTCTAAATGTACTGTTCAGACGGTCGCGTAATAAGCTTACTGTTTTTGAGAATTGCTAAAATTGAAAATAGCCTTCGTCAATCTTAATTCTAGTGCTTTTAAACATAAATTAATGGAGATTTGAATAATTTTTTTTCGAAAGAAGATTGTGTTGTCCATTTTTATGTGTTTGTGCATTCATTACGTAGGTTGAAAAGCGATTTTATGTAAACAAAACAAGACTTTGTTTTTATAGTACCGTTCTATCTTCACTCGCATCGCCTTATGCAAATATGTTTGTGTATTTTTGCAATTTTTGATTTTCAAATCAGTTTGTCGGGCAATTTTTGACAAACATAAACTGTATTTTATTCGGAAACTAGTGGTACTAGTTATTCTAGACAGTGAAAAGTTGTTTTTGTGAACTTTTGTACGGTCTATAAAATGTACTGTGCAGACGGACGCGTAATACTGTTTTTGAGAATTGCTAAAATTGAAAATAGCCCGTTCGTCAATCTTAATTCTTGTGCTTCCAACCTTTCACCTTAGTTAAGTTTCACCTTAGTTAAGCTTGTTCAAAGTGCGACGCTGTTAGGCTTGGGCTATGTATATATATTATTGTTAAAAACCTCTATTAAGCGAACACCGGACTGAATTGACAATAGCAGTAGTGGATTACATCCTTCAAATACGTACTGTAGTCGATTAATAAAGATAAATCAATACATTTAGCTGTCAATAAACTGTAGATTAGACCGATATCCGGCTGTATGATTGTCATCCGCAATCAAAGTTCACCTAAAAGTCTTGCACAAAGTACAGCACAGCTATTCACAATCAAATCCTTCTTTGCCTAATTTTTTCTTTAGCCACTCACATGAAAACTTATCACCACAAAAGAGGTACATGTATTCGCAGGGAAGCTCTAAGCCATATCCGGCACCACGGTTTACTCTTTTCCCTGTAACCTGTTACCTAGCCAGAATTTGTTGATCTGTTCAAAAACTTTGTCGTTGCTGTTTTGCTGTTATCTTTTTGCATTTAACAAACAAATTAAAGTTGGTAATGAAAGGTAATGAACTTGAACTCTGCAGTGGTTGATATAGGGGGAGGGTCGGGGGAGTCCCCCCCCCCCCCCCCCACCCACCAGACTTGTGTCTCCCATGTGGTTCTTAAAAATAGTAGAATAAAATTGTCTATACCTAGTTGTTTCACTTCCACCAATTGACTGATTGTCAAGTTTTTGACTTACATGTAACAAACGCTTTTTGAGTCTCAGGAATGCTGGAAGTGGCATTTCAGTGGGTATAATCGGAAAAGTTTTTCGGGGGCATGCACCCAGACCCCCACCCCTCCATTTCAGAAATTCCTGGATCCGCTCCTGCTCTGGATAGCTTCCTTAACAACATGGAACTTTATCACAGTACAGAGTAACGGTTGAAAGTTAATCGTTAGCAAACATTGTGCAATTTTTACAAACCTCTATTAAGCGGACAGCCTCTTTCAAGCGGACACTTGGCAAAGTCCGGAAGGTGTCCGCTTAACAGAGGTTTCACTGTATTATTGTAATCAATAAATATTTGCTATATGAATAATTTTCACAAAACATTCATCTTTTTATCAGTGCACGCTATATTTTGTCATCAATAATTATAATTGTTGCGGTCTAAAAACAACAATAACCATCATTAATATTTTTTATAATGTACAGCTGTATGCTTTAAACTGTTTTCTCAGTTATTTCTGTTGTCCCCTTCAGTATCATGTTGTTAATTTCTCCTTGGGATGATTGATCACTGAAAAACGAAAGAAAAATTCAATTAGTGTCACAATTCATAGAAAGATTAATAAGGATTTTGGGGCCACGTCGTTTGTCGTTTTTACCAAGGCTTCTTTAAGCCGAGATGTTTTGAAAACGGCTTCGCATTTTTAATTGGCTTTAAAAGGAAACGAAACCTAATCACTAGCTCTATTCCTACAAGAGATACCATTCTGCCCGAAGGTACACAATTGTTTAGTTAACGGAAAAAGCGACAAGTAAAATATTTTCATTTGCCATTTTTACAATAGTCTACCTTAGTGAAGTATTTAGAGAAAACATTCATTTTTAACTCCTTTTACTGAACTTATTCACATGCACAATACATCCACATTTACACTGCACATATAAATTGGCTGTTTTAAAACATTGCCAGTAAATCAATTTTAATGCCAAATAAAAATCGTTGCAATATGTTTTAGTTCTGTTTAAATATCAATAAATAAAGATAGGAAATATTTTTTTAACCTTCGTACATCTTTCCCAAATTTCGATTGATAAGAAAATCGCCATTGTAATGCCATACAAGTCATTGCTAGTAAAATAATGTGACTGATATAAAAAATAGAAAAGTTAACTAAGTAAAGGGGCTCTCTAGTCAAGATAGATTGAATCTAAGTAGTTTTGCCACCACCGTCCCTCCTCACAAATTTCCCCCGTAGCAACCAAATTCGTTTCCTCATTCGCTTAATATAATCAAGTTGAAATTTCCCCTCAGTAAAATGAAGACTATTTTGAACAAATACGCTAGATTAACATGGAAATTATTTACATTCACACTCGTGATTATTTTGTTGCTCATGACTTTTATTGATTTCGTGGCTCCTAAAAGAGCCCTTAAGTCCTCTATGACTGCAGTGTATAACTCTACGACTAGACCTACAGGTATTTTCAATCTTTCAACTTCAATAGATCATTTAGCAGCTTTACACATATTACCTATTACGTCTTTATTACATTTACCTATCAAAGGCACCCAACTTTTCCAATTCTTGTTGTTGTTGTTGTTTATTAACCTTACATTCTCTCGCATTAACGAGATGGCTCTAAGAGCCATTTGATTAACTCCTCTTGTTATCCTTTTTCGAAAACAATAGAAAAGACATCATGATGATTGTGACGTCATTATTTGATATCTGCTGTCAATTTTGATGTCAAAATAACGTGGCACGTGTCCTTTGTTCACTTAATTGGTAACAAAATGTTCAATACATTTAAAGTTATCCCTTAATTGGAGTGTTGGTTTGGCCCCGCCGTGTCACTTAGCAGAAGGATCCATATTTCATATTATGTTGAATTATGTTGCACTTAAAAACCTTATTGCAAAATATACCGACAGCGAATTCAAAGCTTTTCTACACAAACTGAATGTTATAGGAAATTTAAATATTTCAATCGAGCAATATTCAGATTCAAATTTCACATTCTTGAAACATTTAAACAATTACATTTTATTTGCTCAACGGCGATATACACCGCTGCAGGCAAGTGACGCAATTCAAGGATATCTAAGTAAAAAATTCCAACAGACATGGAACTTATCTGTTATGTATTGGACTGAGAACAATGTCCTTGTTTTCCGGGAAGAGGAGGGGAACTGACGACAAATACAATTTGTGGGGAAAAGTGTTCCAAAACTTCTGCATGACCAAGATTTTGGATCATGAGTTCTGTCATACCGGTCTTAAATCTATACTTTCGCCATGACCTCTATTGACCATTGAGCAACACAGATCATTCTCTGTCGCTGCGCTTAACCGATTAGAAAACCTTTCGCATGAAAAAGGTTTGAATGCCTAGCGTAGCAACGCTACGAAAGCCCATAGAGAATTCAAACTTGGCTGAATTGCAGCTTCAGCTTGGGTGGCCTGTGATTGTTTCCATGTATCGTCGATTTCTATTATAAGGAACGCAATTTTGCACAACTTCTAGATCTGTTCAATGTTCTCCCAATTGGAACTGTTGGTTCGTAAGTTACGGCATCAAAAATACTTTTTTTGCACAGAGATACTAAAATAATTTATTTTTTCTGCAGGGATTTGTCGGACAATAAAATAGAGAAGCTTCCGCCTGGGATATTCTCAAATAACACGAAGTTGGAAACATTGTAAGTTTGACACATTAGTTTGTTTGCTATTATGAGAGTAGATTGAGTGGCGCTACTTTATGCATTTTTCAAGTTAACACGCCCACATTGCCGTTGTCATCCTTGTTTTTATCATAATTCTGATGGAAGAACATTCGTCTTCAGATAATGTGATATATTAGCTGCTTAACAAAGATGTCCCTGTATCGAAATAACACAATTTATTGTACATTGTGTTAATAAACCTCGTAATGCGAAGACAGATATTTTTTCACTAGGCTGGGACGGTAACATTACTACTGACTAAATATATTTTGTTACTCCTGGCATTTTAAGATTATGTTTCGTCATTGTTGTGGTTGTGGTAGGGATGGAGGTGTGGTTCGGTGAAAGTGGTTGGCGATGGGTGATTTACGGCCCTGACCACTTGTCAGAACAGGCTGGCCGACCAGTCAAATTGTTATACTATTATTTGTCAGAACAGTCCAATCAAACCGGTCAATTCACGAGTAGCACACCGGGGATTTTTAAATAGATTACGGCCACATATTTGTCCACGTTTTTGTTGTCGCTATTTTGGCCGCTTAGGGAGGTCTGGGGATGAGCCTGGGGTCAATATATAAACGTGCACCTGATGAATTGTGGATACTAGCTAGCGCGCATTTCTTAATCTTCATTTTGATACCAAATTTTTCGAATTTGGGCAATTTTTTCGGTTCTTCCGTCGTTTGCAATTTCGAAGGTGTGATGGCGTCACGGAGCAGAAGGAGATTCTGAGACAATTTTTATAAGATTTAAACGAAGAAACGGCAAGATGCCACGAAAGGAATAGAGCGGCTACGAATTGCCACATCGATTGGTAAGAAGTTGTCCGATTCAGAATTTTGTTTTTTTTCTCGTCACTTTCTTATAATTCGAACTTTCGTAACACTTATCTTGCTTAAATATCTGTGTTTTAGCCGTAATGATGCTCACTATTATAATGACAAATGAAATAGTGTCATGAAATTTTGATATGCAAACTATTTCCTCCGTGACGAGCATTCTGACGTAACACGTCTCGCATGTTTTTAGCTACTCCAATTTAAGACGCAAATATCTCGCTAACCAATCAAAATATAGAAAATTCTGATACCCTTGTTAATATGTGCAGCTATTTTGCCCTTGTCTCAAACGTTTATTTTTGGTAAAATAATTTTAAGATTTAAGGGAAGGGTACACGGCTGCCAAGAAAAACGTATAATAACCCTTTCTTTACAAAATGGCGAGCGAGAAAAAAACTGCTGATTCAAAGAAACGCCTGGTCCACTAGGCCAAGTTTGAAATAAACGCCGGGGGCGTTTAATTGATAAAATGCGGTATACATATGTCACGGAATTTATCCGGTAAAAGTGTCCAATTCACATCATATCGCACTCGTAACATTTTTTGAAATCTACGTTCGGTAGTTTAAAACGATTTTTAATGATTACAGGTAGGAATAAACTCACTGTAGAGAACATAACGACACAAACTCGAGATTATGTTCATATATATGCGATGTGCAGAGAAGTGAACTTGTGTTAATGATAAAGGCGCATTAAAATAAGCGCTGTCTATTGTTAGGGAAAAACCAACGGTTATTGTTTGCCTGTGATTGTTTGCAGGTCATTGTGAGACACGAAATTATAATTAACAAGAAGCTGTGCACAGCTTGAACTCGTGGCGGCTTTAACTCATTACAGCATTGTTTTTCGAGTGTTTTGAATGCTTTTACGGAGAAACATGAGCTTAAAATTTAATGTGTCTAATAAAAGACTCCTAAGAGCCAACCCGTGAAGAAGAAATGCTAACGCGTAATGCAATATTGCCGTAAGCTTACGTTTCCACACTGACACGGTTCGATATTTAAAAAAAAATAAACGTTAGGATTTTTGACGAAAGAAAAAAAAAACTATACATCACTTTTATAATGTCCTGTCCGAAGAAAGAAAAAAGGAAAAAAAAAGGACTTAAGGTGGCTAGCCATAGTTTTTTTGGCGCGCGCACATTGGGTTCTAATTTACCCGCGGGACTTTTAATAGCCCACCTTCACCAAAAATGCTATGCGAGCCGTGATCTTTTTCTGTGCTGAATTTCGTGTAACACGAAATTCATGCTTAAATGCGTGCAACCAATCAGTTCTTGAATATGAACAATGGAGCATTTCAAAACAAAAATAAACGACCGCAACGTCTTTTGGGATAAGGTGGGCTTTTAAAAATTTGTGTCAAGAAAAAAGACAAACAAACATGGCCGCAGCACTCCTGTCGCGATTTTTTTTTTTTTTTTTTTTTGCGCCGGCCCGGTAGACTGTGTTTTTCGCTTGTATGCCAGCTAGGTTCACATTCTTCTTTCTTTAGTGGTAATGTGTTTTATTGAGAAAAATAAAACAGGGCGTCAAAGTTCACAAGAATGCAATGAAGAATGGTTTCGCGATCGAGGGAGTAATAAGCTGTTTTAAGGGGCAGTGTATTTTCTTTATCTAGCCTCTAAGAGTAATGCAAAATGTGCTGGGAAAGACATTTCATCTTCTAATAAGGACAAACAGCAATAGAACGTGTGCGCCACGAAGTTCCCACCCACTGCGTGACATTTGCGGTCGATTCTCATCATCAAAGAATGAAATAAGAAAATGCAAAAAAAAAAAAAACGTTATACACTTACAAACCACCAGAGGAAAAGAAGCAAAAGGAAGCTGACATTTCATGGCTTTTAATGAAGCAACAAATCAGAAATGCTCAAAAGAGAAAATTGGGAAATCTTCGAGCTGGCGTTCAACAAAAGACACAACAACATGGCTACAGTGATTTTCAATTTGTAGTTTTTGACACGGAGACAGCTTCTTTAGGTAAAACAGAAAACACTTACAATCACTATGTGCTACCGAAATGCAACGTCAGCTACTACGCTTCTCGATTTTGCAAACTGTCAGTGAAATCGGTAAATGGCCAGAAAGCTTTGCTCAAAGTAAACGTCCCAGTGCAGACTGATCATCTGAGCGAATGCATTCAAAGTTTCATCACTTTTCTCTCCAGTAATGCCAGTGCAAATTGCCTAAATGTTTGATCGGCCACAATTCTTTTGTTTTTGACACTCCCACGTTGCTACTCTGTGCTAGGTATGATTTCAAAGAAACATTTTCATCTACGAAAAATTCTATTCGCCGACAGTCCTTACCTTGTCAAAAACACTCACAAAAAGTGGACACGAGTCGCTCAGTCCGGGTGGAAAGCCCTGTAGAAGCAATCTTCCATCGGTTTTCAAATCTCTTTTTAATGAAGAGCCTTTTAGGACATGATGCTTTGGAAGATGTCTTTGCCCATCGTGTATTATTTCAATCCCTGTCGTTGTAAACAAAAGCAATGTAAAACCCGCCTCCTTCGCATTCGAAGACATTGTATTTTTAGACAAACGCTTCCAGCGTGTGTAATTTCAGGGATGACATCTTTTCACAGAGTAATGGGCTGGTAAAGCAAAGCCTCATACAAAAAATTGCAGAAAGCGGCCTGTTTTACCAGGACTTACAACATCTTTAGAGAAGCATGGGTGGCAATTTTGAGCAGAGCGCCGACAGCAGCGATTCCATCCACACCACGAGGAACAAAGCATCCGGAGATTTTAGCCAGAATTATTAATCATTTCGGAGGCAAATAATGTACCAGCCATTACTAAACACGATACATCCAAAAGATAACAGTTTCTAGCTGACAAAAAGCTGCACAGTGCGAAAGAGATTTGTCTATAAATGAATGAATAAGAATAACATCCGCATCGACCGCAAAATCCGCGTGGCGAGTGGCGTGACAATTGCCTCGCATGCGTCATTGCTGATCTTTTAGTGTGAAAATTTTAAGAATTTCGAAACTTTCGAAGTCCACACTTCCGCTTCCGCTCGGTATTCTTTTTTATTTTTTGCATGTAGACTTCGCTCTTTTCAAAGTGCGTTTTGCGCGATTTTCAAAAAATTCTGTCAAGAGAATCAAAGGGCTCTTAAAGCCATCTCGTTAATGCGTTAGAACGTGAGGTTAACAAAAAAGAAGAATCTTGATTGGGGGGGGGGGGGGGGGGGGGGGGGGGGGGATAAAATCGAATGTTCAATCTTTCCGAAGAGTACATACGCGACAAAGATTTTATGAACAAGGCAATAATGTCATTTTATTCCGCGAGACATTTAGTTATTGAAGCAACGGATGAACAGGGATGAAGTTCACTTTACAGTAGAACAGAAAGTGGAGTCTTGCTAAATAAAGAACGTAAAGGCTACGGTATGAAGGCTTTAAAATTCATTTGCCGGTGACTGCAGAAGTGGTTAGAACTAGTGGAGGCTCATCAACGGTTTTTGACTGTGAAATGAGTGGTTGTAAGTGAATGTTATAAATAGCATTGTTGTGATCATCTACTGGTGCATTTGTAGGACATAAATAGGAAATATTCATATGATAATTTTTTTCTTTTGATTTTACATTAAGAACTCTTCGATTTAAAATGGCAATATCATGTTAAGTAGCTCTGCAAATTTTTTGGCATCTTTTTGTCTCATTATTTCTAAATTCAAACATGGTTGAAACTGGAAAACTTGAATGTCGTGTGTAAAATGTATTGCCTCTAATATGGAAAGCAGCTTTCCCAGTTGGAGCTGTTTTCAAAACTTTAATATCATCTGGATTTTCTCCTGCAATACTATTGAAATATTTGACTGATGAGTGCTTCATATGGCAATGATTCAATATTCCAAAACCGACAGAACAAAAGCCAAATCCATACTCTTGCATAATCAAGCCGAAAGTTTTTTAGTTAGCTTAATCGGCAAAATCTTACCTTTCTAACATACTATTACATAATCATGACACCTCAACATTTAATACCCATTTAAAATTGAAATAACTCTTTCATAAATCAAACCGTAATAGAGGTTTTGCACGGCAGCCATGTTGCATGGCAGGAACAATGAAAATGTTTTGCATTAGAAAGAACATTCTTTCCCATGGGAAAAAGGATCTATTGTTCCTGCCATGCAACATGGCTGCCGTGCAAAACCTCTATAGCAATGATTCAGTATTCCAATGACTACTAAAAAGGGGACATTAACGTTAATTGTGCGCAAAAGTAAATCCATTGTATAATGCAATCAAATAAGGCCCCTCCACATGTGCCGAATCTAATATAAATGAGCAACAACAACATATTTTGCCAGGAGCCATAGTCACTGAAAGAAACCGTGAGCGTTGGCCCCACGCATGCAAAGCCATATTAAAGACGTCTTGAGCTATTTTTCGCAGAAATTGCGCCACCATTGACGCAATGAGAGCGCCGGTACCTACTACCTTACAATATTTGGCGAGAATACTTCGTATTTAGATGTAACTGTTCCAGTTTCTTTGCAATTTGGATGAACCACATTTAGTACAACAAAACACAAATATGCGACGAGAGAGGCATGAAAATAGAACGCTTTTTTTCCAATTTGACAGCCTTGTCTGATAAATGACCACAACTGGCTTCTCATTGGCTAAAATTAATTGCCAAATCGCTTAAGCTACCTGCTTTCGTGCCTTAAATTTAACGAGAGTTCAATTCAATTGAGCTGACTCGCTTTAATAACTTTAAGCGAGTTGAAAAGCAACTCTTTTCACGAAATTTCCGGTTGTCACTCGCTAATCGACCACATCTAGTACAACAAGACGCAAATATGCGACGAGAAAGGCATGAAAATAGAACGCGTGCTTTATCTCCGATTTGACAGCCTTGTCGGATAAATGACCACAACTGGCTTCTCATTGGCTAAAATTAATTGCCGACTCGCTTTCCTGCCTTAACTTTAAGCAACTTTTCACGAGATGTCCGGTTGTCACTCGCTAAGCGACTTCACTTTAATATATTTTAAAACATCGATCATTCATATATTCCATAGGGCCCGGTCTGTTAAATGTTGTTTGATGTTTAATATTTTTCTTGTAATTTATTCAGATGTGGATCGGCTGAAATATCTCTGTTTTCCGTTTTTCGATTAGTGGTACGTCTGTTAGCATTAAGTGGTAGTCCCGCTAAAAGCGGTCCGCTCGATTTCGCAACCAAAAATAGTTTTCCTTTATTTTTTGCTGGTCAAAAGGCTTTGGTACACATGTTTGAAATACACAATTCTTTTTTTTTTTTTTTTAAATTCTTTATTTTCGCCCTGCTACAAGCAAGAAACGAATTCAGGCCGTCTCCGCCCTTTCGACGGTACTATAAGAAGCAAGGGCTGACAACTGCGTAGAAAAAGTAACGCAACAATGGCACGATTGAGACTAAACCGAAAGTTCAAATGCAACTGCGGATAGGTATTTTGCCGTTATTGCGGATCGTCAGCACAGTGTAGCAACAAGTTCGAGTAACTAACCTGACTGAGTTACCACTTTCAAAAATGTCAACTTGGTTTTAAACTCCGGATATGACCCTGTCCACGTGTACAGCTTATGCCATACACAATGAACAAAACAGTTGAGAAAATCATGCCACTGTTGCAAAACTATCTCCCAGAGAGAACATGGCCAAACCATGTGAAAAAACTGACGCAACATAACGGATGTTTCTACTTAGCGCGCCTCTCAAAAACCATCAATTTTAGTCTCCCGATCACCGTCGAAACCCGGGGGGGGACTCCCATATGAAAGGGGCGGGGATGCTCGTCGTCTCGCTTAGGGGTGTAAATTTCATATCCAAAATATCATCACCAATATTTGGGTATAGGGGTGCCGCTGAGGGTCTGAGACCCTGACCCTGTTTAGGACAAAAAAGAAACGAAAATACCTACCCTGTGTAGAACAACACCCTCTATTTTAGGACTCTGTCTAGGTCACGACTCGTGCGTGGTTATTAATCTGAGCCTTAAAAAAATAGTAGACGGATCTGAAACGAAAACGACTTCACCTTCGCATGAATATGCTAATCACGACAAGGGAAGTCGCCACAAGCACTACGTTAACAGGAACCATACCCTGTTTAGGACAGACTCGCGTTAAATTATATACCCTGATCAGGACAAAAATGCCAAAAACCATACCCTGTCCAGCGGCACGTCCCCGTATAGGTCATATAAGGGAGTACCCACCGCCCCTCCCCCCCCCCCCCCCCCCCCCCCCCGCGCCGGGTCACGCTCATACAAAGCCTTTGAGCGGACAGCAAACTTTGTCTGAGTCACGCACCCCTTCTTTCACAAAATACTAAATAAGCTTATAACATGTGAGCCATAACATCTTTAACAAATGCATTACTGCATCCTTGACATGACCTCGGTCAAAGTGATTGTTGACATAAAGATCATGTTCTATTTCTCATTTAATTAAAATTGAAGTTTTCCAGCCTGTGTCATTCAAAATTGATTATGCTTTTAGCAGCAAATCTTATCACTGAAAGAACAATGAACGATAGAAGAAAATCACGTTTCATTAATGTTTCATGTACAATGTAATTGCTCACCTAAAATTCTCTCTTCTCACTCTTCGGGGCGTTATGTTATCACATAAATCATCCTTTTTTCCCAACAGACTAGAGATCCCAACGGCAGATGTCTACCCTTGGTTATTAGAAACGGTCCCATCAGCATAATTCGTTGAAATATCAGATTGCAAATGATCAATATCATCCAACAAAATTGAGGGAATACTTTCCCAAATTCTGCATGTATTACAAAGCAGAAAGTTTTCCACTAATTTAGGCTGCTCTATCTAGTGTAGAAACTCTCTTCTCTGCAGAATCGAGACCTCTTTGTTCTCGCGCTTCGCGCTCGTGTCTCGCGCTACGCGCTCACGCCCCAAAACCCGCTTGAGCGCCCCCGACCGAGAAGAATGGCTCGTTTTAGGCGTATTTGTCTCATTCAATACAGGCCGTAAAAATCACTTCAGGCCGGATTCTCGCTATGTCATTCCGGCTATAATTTTTCGTACGGGTTTCACCTTTTTTAATCTATTAATACCAGCTACGAAAAGCGCGTGAAGCATTTCTCATAGACAAAGCAAAGACGTTAGAACCACTTGGAATCAACAGACGCGACGAACTTCATTAACTTTCTTATCACTAGTCAGTTTAGTTTATCACCCGTCAAACCCTTCACCAATCATATTCATTGTTTTTGTTATTCTTTAGTTTTTTCAAAACCACTTGTATAACGGTTTTACAGTTGTAATCATTTATAGTGCTAGCCCCTGAAGAAGCTTTGTTCTGCAAAGCGAAATATTGGGCACTATTATATTCCACTTTTATTTTATTTTATTTGCTTCTGCTTCTGCTTCTGTTTTTCTGCCGTAAGGATCAGTTTGCCGTTTTTTTTTTTTCCTTCACTTAGGGCCTGTTTACATGGAGGGAGGGTAACCCTCCTAGAAGGGTTACCCTTCTAGAAGAGTCAAAAGATAGTCCTCCTTTACATGAGTAGGGTTATCCCTAGGGCTATCCGCGGAAACCTGAAACCATCGCATTGATATATTTGTGAAGCAGTTCAACGGCTTCGGGCGTCCATGCCCATTTCTTGGCCTTTTTCGGCGAAGAGTCTGGTTGATTGTCCGCTTTTCTTTTCCCTTTTCATTTATTGCGTGACTGTAGTAGTACGGCTCCGTTTGTCGAACCTTCGTTTTGTTGAAGACTTTCGTCCATTAATTGGACATCAACAGGAGAATGTTATATTTCGGCCGCCAAACTGTTGCTCTGACTGTCGTCCTGAATTTCTGTATCGTCCCGGTTTGAATTCGCCGCTCTTGCCAGCATAGTTCTCCGAAATAATTCTCCAGGTTTACAACCGCGCGAAGCCATGCTTATAGTTGGCGGGAATGAGACAGTAATATGATCGCCCAAAACTTGACTCTCCTAGGAGGGTAACCCTACCCCGAGCTTTTACATGGCTTAAATAAACAACAAGTTGACCCTCCTAGAAGGGTAACCCTTGCAAGCAGATAGGGTTACCCTCCTCTTAGGATAACCCTACCTCGCATGTAAACGAAACCGGGAAAAACAATAGAGGAGGGTAACCCTCCTAGAAGGGTAACCCTTCTAGGAGGGTTACCCTCCCTCCATGTAAACAGGCCCTTACTATAGAAATAGGTCAGTGTCTTTTAAAACCTCTTTAAACGCTCACAAGACAATTCACCCTTCACGCTTTCCTCCCACACCGCTATAAACGAATACCCTTTACACAAACAACCTTTTAATCAATTTATTAGCCTACGCACATCCGAATTTACTTCTCCTACACCACATATTACCTTATCTACTCTCAAATCTCCATAACTTGCGATATAGATCGTGTTTTGATTGGTTATTTTCAAATCACTGCGGTCAGTTAGGGAGTAATGATACCTCGAGTTGGACTTCGAGTTCGAGTTCGAGTTCGAGTTGGACTTCGAGTTGGACTTCAAGTTGGATTTCGAGTTGGGCTTCGAGTTGGACTTCGAGTTAGATTTCGAGTTAGTAGAAAAAAAAATCGAGAAAAATTAAAAAAAAAGGAAACCACTTTTAACTAGATTGTCACCACAGTGTTTTAATAAAGGGAAAAGATTCACAAAAGATTCCATCTTGGATATCAACACTCACTACAAGCCGACCGAGACCTTTCAGTACACACACATCGTCTCACGCCACCCACCAGGCGTTAAATATGGATTCATTAAAGGCGAAAGCAATACGATTGCTTAGAACTAACTCTTCATAAAAAAGAAAACATTTGAAGAGAGCGTTTTAAAATTCAAACAACGCCTCAAATCACGGGGTTACCCAGAAAACATCATAGAAAGGTCTCTTTGCCTCTAGACAATCGTCACTTACACAAAAGAAAAAAGGTCACGCCAGAGGATACTGCCTTTTGTCACAACGTACCATCTGTCAGCACAGGTAGCCAAAGGTCAAGTGATAAACGTCGTGGTAACTGGCGTAATAGCGAAATTATAAGGATTTTTATTGGGAAAATTCACTTCGAGTTTGAGTGTAAAATTAGGAACGATATTTGAATAAAACTGGTTCACCTGAACTTCTTTGTGCGTTTACCTGTGTCTCAGTGAGTGGTTTTGCTGTCGATTCGCGATTCCAACGATTTTTAGTCCAAATATTTCAGTCCTCCTCCTGAAAGAGACAGCACTCCACTCATCGAGCCGATCGGATCCACCGAAGGAAATCGGCCGTAAAATCGCTCCAACGGCTCCAGTCGCCTCGAAATTCTACTTAGACCATAGTCGATAGTTCTGCTTTCCATTCGTTATCTTCATCAGAGTCGCACATTACATTGAGAAAGAATTAAAGGTCGCTAATCTCTGCAAACTTTCCCGTTTTGAGCCATCAGGAACAGCTTTATTCATACTTCGCGTTCATCCGTTCAGTAGCCGTGCGTTTTGCCGTTCGAACGGCATATATATTAGCCAAGTTAATCCAATGGCAAAATAGATCAAGTCGCTCATCTGTTCACTATCTAAAGTACATGCAATTAACGAGAGAGAGCCCCAAACAAGTCTTCTTCTGCATAAGCTTTACTCGCAGCACTTCACTTTCCAATGGAAACTACTAGTTTATCTTGTACAGGATTTTACTGATCCAGATCCGCGCGGCCAACTTTCTTGCCTACCGGTAGGCAAGAAATTTGGCCGCGCGATACAAACGTCTGTGAAATTTGCCGACTTTGCGGAGCTACACCTCCATTATTTTAAAAGATATCGCTTTTAAACTCGGCCATTTTACTAATTTTGAGATGCTTTTCCCAGCAGTGTCGATGGATTATTGCTATCGGGCCCATATAAAATTTTGGAAAAACCGTGATAAGGTCTATTCTGAAAACGTCTTGCGATACATGTTTGTAACCACAAACAGGAAATTGTATTACTTACTCAAACTATCATCACCTGATCACCAGAGTGTCCGTGATAAAGAGGTTAAGTTTATATTAATTTGCTCTCTGGGACCGAATTTAGTGTCCGTTGTCCGTATTAGAGAGGGTCCGTATTATAGAGGTCTTTTTTAAAGAAAATATGTGAGAATTTTGTCGGGACACAGGAAACTGTCCGTATTAGAGAGGTTCGACTGTCGATTTTTATCGATTATATTTTTTTCATATTTGTATTTTATTTTTTTTAACTCGAAGTCCAACTCGAAGTCCAACTCGAAATCCAACTCGAAGTCCAACTCGAACTCGAACTCGAACTCGATGTCCAACTTGACGTTTCGGGATTCCCGGCCAGTTAATATTGGTGGGAGTTGGTGGGCGGAAGAGCCAGAATAATGGACTGTCTACAGGCGCTTATTTTTTTCCTCCCCTCGTCTCGCGCTTCGCGCTCGTGTCGCGCTTCGCGCGAAATGCTTCGCTCGCCCCGCTTGGCTCATAAAGCGCCTGTCATGCAGGCTAGGGTCTATTAAGTCACGATTTACTAAATTACTCTTTTAAACACGGATCAATCTCTGACACACAACGTCAAGGAATTATCCGCCTGCTTACAAGAAGAACGACAAGTTAGACTTGAAAAACCGGCAACCAATTTCTCTGTTAAACACAGATTATAAAATTTGTACTAAAGTAATCAAACATGCGGGATTCCTGACCGCAGTATTTTTAAAACCCTTTTTCTGGTCCGGTGTGACGGAATGTTTTGCCGGTGTCGGACTAAGGAAAGCCTTTAGGGGAATCGGCGCTTGATAACGGGGGAAAACTAACTCAAATGGGCAACTCGCTTGCAAAGGAGAGCCGTCTCTCTCGGTAGGTACGGGATCAAACTACGAACTGATACGCAACAGGAAGGCGATCAAGAAACCTGACTTGCGGTTCCAACAGCGTTTATTCCTGACTTGTGACTTTACGATGTAATCCAACGATGTAATCAAATGATGTAATCCAACTAACAATTGCAAACTAGGTTCTTATATACGTAAGGTACAAGTGTTCAACACAAAAAAGGAACATAATGAAGTGTCAAGCGAAATTCTTTGAGCTCAGCAAAAGTAAATTTCAAAATATATTTTTAACCCAAGTGTCCATTGTTCATAAAACTATTTTTAAAAGTAATCTACGTTTGAAAACCCTAATACAAAAAAGTAGCAGAAAAGCCAAGTCAGCAAGCGGCTTTTTAAGCACGTAATGGTGTCGTATCAATAGATTTGCAAGGTCGGCAAATAACTTGTACGGCACTTACTAGCGATGTACCATTATCGAGTTATTCACCTACAACAAAAGCTACTAAATTTAACTTCGATGAGTCAGCTAAACTATTCATACTGAAAAAACAAAATGACACCATTACTTGCCAAGTCGTTGACTGAAAAAAAACACCGTGAGTGCCGGACGAGACTAATTTAGAACAGTAATAACAACTATTGTTTGTACAGCTTGATACGTGAAAAATCAGCTAGACATGATAAATTTACTAACAAGGTGTCAACTTGAATAGTGGAACGAACCTAATTAAGAACGATAAATTAACTCAAGGTAAACTATTGTTCAGAAGGTAGTACATTTTAGTATGAATGAAAGCACGACCTGGTACAGTAATTGAATGCTTTTCTAAGAGGCTAAAACAATTAAGTTTGATTGTCAAAAACAAAACCCTGTTGACTTTTAGAAGATTAAATTTCGATGAATAGCACGAAAGCTTATAATAAAAGCGAATTTCATACTAAGCAAAACCTTTCACAGCTGAATGCGGAGTAAACCAAGCTGAATTGATCCATAGGAACTTTTTAACAGTGAACTCTCATAACTCATAACTCTCATATCAGTGTCATATAACAGTGAACTCTCATAACTCCGAGGCGACCGACACAACAGTCATTTGTATTCCCGATTCAACTCCAGACATGTCCTCAAAAGAACCAGAGACTGTTATCATAATACTGTTACGTTTTTACAACAACGTACAATAATTCACTCACTAGTTTTCTCGTTGTTTATGTTCATATTGGCGCCAGAACAGCAACCATAACTATAGGAATTATACAAACCTCCGGTCAGGAAGTAAAATTGCAGTTTAATACCGATGCCTTGGATTTTATTTATACTTGACCAGAAATCCGCAAACATTTCCTTCCAGCAGAAATTGTAGCTGTCTCCGGAACCCGCAAAAATTTCCTCCCGCAAAACAAATTCAGTCGGACAAATCAACAAAACTATGACGTCTTTCCCATACTATTGCACAATCAAACCGTAATGGCAATGAATAGAAAAAAAACGCAAGGTTCATGCTATTTTGCTCTGCCATACCGCTCATATTAAAACACAAACTTTCCTGTCCCATTTAACTTTCTTAAAACGTCTCCATTAGTAAAATACACCGTGGAATTCTCAAACTACGTTTCCCAAGAAAACGCATTTGACCTATTTTTACCCTTTTAACTTTACGACAAATGATTGAAACTGATAGGTAACGTGAGATATCGAAATTTAAGAAGGACTAATACCTTTGCGGTAACGTAATGTGAGATATGACAAGTTCATGACAAGTTCTGACATCCCAATACCCTAGGGAAATTAACAATAGGTCCGGGGGTGCTCCCCAAAAATTTTAGGTGCAGTATGTGACGCCCTTCTTGAAATCCTAACCGGTTTAACCAATTATATCTTCAATGCCCTAATATAGCTTCTATAAAGAAGAAGGAAGAAACCCCCCCGGACAAAAGTCCACAAAATTTTGTTAACAACTTTTGTCCCTTTTTTCGTGACTGACTCCGAAATCTCGCTTAATGCGCATGCGCATTAACGAGATAAAAAATAATTAGCAACGAATTCTAAAAAGGTGTTTTTGTTTAGAATTTCTGACAGATTTTTTTTAAGTTGGTATTCAGGTAGAACACAAGGGTCAAAGGCCGTATGCCAAATTTAAACAGCATTCACAGTGACATTTTAAAGAAAATTGAAGATGTCCGGGCTGTTTTAAGGCCCTACTTAAAAGCCCAATGGTGTTGCCATGGCAACGCTAACCTCGATACATCTATGGCAAATTAACACTGTAATATTATCTTGATTTCGGGATAAAATGTGATGACAATCCGCAAAGTATAACTCTAATTGTTTTGACCCAAATATAATATGCAGGGAAACCAGAATACTATTAATTAATATCAAGCCAACTTAAGCGAGATTCGAACTCCGGCCTTCCGGGGCTAAGACAAACCTCAATCCACTACGCTATCGAGAAATTCGTGCTCGATAAAGACTAATTTTTTTTTTATTTTATTGTAGATACGCATCTAAACGGGTGTTTCGCTTGCAAAATTCTTCTAATAAAGATCGATTTTAACGTTGCACTAAGGAACTCTAATTGCGAAACATCTGTAAGCTTATACATCCAATTAATTATTGTTATCGCTGGATTCACGTTGTTCTTGTTACGAAACGTATTCGTATAAACAATGCATTTATTCACTAAATTTACAGCTGAGCGAGTGAGTGAGTGAATTTTATTTAGCCACCGTTACCGATAAACCGTTCATTACGCTTTCACGTATACACCAGTTTAAAAGTAAAACTACACTACATTCACTACATTCAGAAACCGAAACTAAAGCTCGATCGCTAAGCAAATAGCAAGTTATACTGGTTATATCAAACACAAAACTTGCCGGAGCAAACATCCCACAGGAATAAGCGGTGAACACAATATCAAACGGTCCTATCCGTTCATGAACGCCTTGCATTGTCTTGAAAATGTGGAACTGTATGCTGTAGTTCTTTATTCGCTTCTCAAGTCAACACAAGAAGAGATTTTGCGGTATGTATTTCATGGCTGAAGACCATATAGTCTTCGACATAAACTGAAATATGCGTGCATGAATGTGACACGAAAAAATAGAAGAAAAGTCAGACCCGGATTTACAACTCGTGTGCTCCGCCACGAGTAATGAGGAAACTGGCTTCTGAAACAGAGCAATGGTTTTGAAATCGGTAAAGTATTGAATTCGAACACACCACTTGGCGCCAAAAGTTACAAAAAGGGAGAATGTCTAATTTCTCTTGACGACCATGTCAAAAAAAGTGTCGAATCAGTGAAATTGGACCCGGCTCATTATGGAAACAAAATGTTGCTTTTAGTAGGCTCCTTTCCAGAAGCAAAGAGTTGTAGAAAAACAATGGCATTCTGGTAACGCAAAAACTTGAAAGTTTGAACAAGCAAAATTAATCCATAATTTCTGAAGATTTTATACTATGTTGTCCCACAAAATGGACATAAGTGTGATATTATTGATAACAATAGGAACTAATTCGGAAAGGAGGTGAAAAGTTACAAAGGACACGAAAGGTGTGATACATCTTACAACGCAACTGAATAAATGAAAACGGTGCCGCGAAAAGTGATCGGTGACTATTCTTACATTATATTTCAATAAGCTCCTGGTCTCGGGTTACCATTCTCTTCGGAACGATGACCGCGCTACTTTCTTACATTGAGAAGATCCGATACCTTTCTAAAAAAAGAAGTTTCAGAAGAAAGAGTAGTACTTTTCAATACCATCAACGGGGAGGCCTTCTTCCCTCTGAAAAACTGGCCGGAAGACATGACAATTTATTTTTGAAACACCTCATTGGGGACAGAGACACGGTTAAGCCGATCTTGTTTTGTTTGGGCGACTACTGTTTCGCACCAGACTTATTATCCCACTGGATAATACTTTTACAAACTTGGGCGCCACAAAAAGCGGAGAAGAGAGCCAGACAGTTGGACTTCATCCTAAACGATCAGGATAGAAAAAAGAACACCTGGTTGTATTTCGACCTCGATTACAAGAATCTGTTGTGCCTCAACGGCCTGCCGAAACAGTAAGGACAAGCATCGGCCCTTCTGATGACAGTGTAACAACAAAAGCATCAAAAGAAAAACAAGAAAACAGTAACAGCCTAAAAAAGAAACGACTCTTTTAGGAGCCACCATATGTAATAAAATATTTTAACCAACATTACATGACAACAATTCCATAAAAAAACTTATCAACAGAAAAGAAAATCAAGTGGTCACGAACGACTGGCATAATGGAGTGTTAGCTTTAGACAAATAAACGTAAAAAAAAAAAACAAAGAATATTATTCACGTCTTTGATGAACCCTGTTAAAGGCACGCATTAATTCCCGCTTTCAAGATGTCATTTAATAAGCACGTAATTTCGGCTTCACGCTTAAAGAACGATGCATTCATGCATTCAGTGTGTTGCTTGTTTGGCCCGTTAACCTAGTTGACGACACGCATAAATTCCCGCTTTTAAGATAGAAATTTGATTTCCTTTTATAAGCACAAGGTATACACACACACACACACACACACACACACACACACACACACACACACACACACACACATGCGTTCCTTGTTTGGCGCATGAACCCTTGTTAAATGCAAGCATTTATTCTCGCTTTGAAAACGAAGGGGAACAAACAACGAAAAGGTAAACCCATATCACGCAAGTGTGGAACGCCCGTTTAAATGGTGTACTTGCGAGAGACATTTAATGCAAATAAGAAAATAGGCGCCTTTTAGGAATCACGTGTTTACTGCGTGCTGCTTGATTTTCCGCCATTCTTTGCTATGTACACTATTGGGATTTTCTCACTCCTGGGTCATTAGCTCACTTACATAATCACTGATTTGGTTGGTAATTTGGCATATTAAAGGTTAGTTTTTTTATATTATTGAAACACACAAATAGTTTACAATACAATTCAGAATGACTTACGGTAACGAAAACCTACTACTTCTACTAACGACTTAGTTACTTACATTACAGTACAATACATTACAATTGAATTGCTTGCGATACAGTTATACTTACATTATTTACAGTTCAATTACTTAATTACGGTATACACACATACTTGACAGAAATAATTACATACCTAAATCACATACCTCGCTTCTATTTATTCATTACAACAATTAGTAACCAACTTAAACCCTACAGAGTGCGCATTCTCCGAGGGGATGTAACTATAATTGTTATAATATTTTCCGGAATCATACGAAAAAAAGTAAATAAATAAAATAAAGTAATTCATTCTAATTAAAGATACACACACAAAGAAAGAAATTAAGTGTCAAAAGTCTTCGTCCACTTTTTAAAGAAGTTTGTTAATGTGCCATTTTTTGTGGCAATATAATTTTCCGTTTGATATTTTAATACAGCAGTTTGCAAAAATTTTGACCCCCCTCCCAAAATATATCATTATATCCCTGCTCTCTAACAATGCTATAGATCTGGATATTAGGATATATATTTTTTGCAAACTGCTGTATGACCTTGTATTTATAACCGGCAATATGTGGAATGACGCATTTTCTTCTGCAATCCCATATATATGAATGAATGAATGTGAATTTATATATATATATATATATATATATATATATATATATATATATATATATATATAAAGTCTTCTCACAAACATCCAATGAGTAAAGATTTGATCTTCATAATAAAAATATACTTAACATGAATGAAGACAACATTTTTTGTTGTAAATCACCTATATTTCGAACGGGTACACCGGCCTTCTTCTTCTGATACATATATATATATATATATATATATATATATATATATATATATATATATATATATATATATATATATATATATACCCTGAAGAAGACCACTAAATGTGGTCAGACAAAAAAGTATGGTTACGTTACTATTTCGTACCCCCTCTAGCACAGTTAATTTAAAATATTTAAGGCCACAGGCCCTAAAATGTCTGACTGTGGGAATATTCTTCTGACCGGTTGAAATATCCGAACGGTGTTGGTTTGCACGCAAACGTATACAGTTCCCGGTTTCTCCAACATATTGTTCCTTGCATTTCTCACAGTTCACCAGATAAACAACGTTGGACGTTTGACACGTAGTGTTCTCCCTTAATGATACTCTTTCTCCGGTAGTAGTGCTTACGATGTTTTGCGTAAATAAACCATAGGTCTTACATCAGGCACATCTGGAGTCATTGTTACAAGGCCAAAATCCTGGTGGTGTATTAGATTCAACTGGACGTTCTCTTGTGTCTGTGTCTGTGCTAGAGGGGGTACGAAATAGTAACGTTGCAATCAGAAGAGCTAGAGAAAGCTTTTGGATTAACAAATTGAAGCCCGCGATAAATAATTTACTGTAATCATGTTAAGTTCCTTGTAGTTGTGATCTTGTATTATTACCGTTACGTACTCTAAATTTACACGCGCGCGTGCCTTTAATCCATTTGAACTTGTCAAGTTATCGCGCTATTTCGTCATAGTTAACCGTTTATTGTAAGTGCATTATTTGAATTCATATTGACCTAACCGTTACCGTTATTGAAAAAATAGTGTACGCTCCTGAGGAAGGCCGCGACGGCCGAAACGTAGAGCAAATTCAGCTAAAGACGTATATGAAGTTGGTTTCTTGACCTTTACAATTAGTTTATTTCAACATTATTCAAGTTTCCACGATCGCTTCCAGTGATCCTTCATTTTAGGACTTTGTGGTTGGCATTGTTTGTTGACTTCTCTACAATTCAAGTACTATATATATATATATATATACGTGTGTGTGGGCGGCACGGTGCATGGTCTAGTGGTTAGCGCGTCGGACTTTCAACCTGAAGGTCGGTGGTTCGAGCCTGGTCTCTGCCGTCGTGTTGTTTCCTTAGACAAGAAACTTTACTCCACACTGTCTCTCTCCACCCAGGTGTATAAATGGGTACCGGCGACAAAATGCTGGGGGTAAACCTGCGATGGACTAGCATCTCATCCAGGGGGGAGTAGCAATATTCCTAGTTGCTTCATGCTACGGAAACCGGGTTAAGCTCCGGCCGTGTGAGCCATCTATCGTGGCCCGAGTGCGACTTTCTTTACTTACTATATATATATATATATATATATATATATATATATATATATATATATATATATATAGGGGTCTCGCAAACAATGCAAATCCTTAACCAACGTAAAATGCTAAAAAAACGTAAAAATAAAAAACGTAAAAAAACGTAAAATGGATTTCTAAATTCAAGCCTACTATTAATAGCCTAGTTAAATTTACGTGATATATTGTTTGGCTTAGTTTAGTTTAGCTTTATAGCTCCATATCTGATTATTACGTCAGCATGTCACGTGTGTTCTTTCCGTTAAGCTTTTTAAATTTCGAATGTTGTAACAGTTAGTATATACCTCAGATGCTCCTGATGAAGACCGTTATGGTCGAAACGTCGAGCGAATAAACCAGCAAAGCTACATTGGAGTTGGACTCTTGACCCTCACATTTTCGGTTATATTATATATATACATATATATATATATATATATATATATATATATATATATATATATATATATATAATTCAACACATTGATACATTGCTCAAATATGGTAAAAAATTTATCGATATGCGTTATGTCTACATGACGTATAACCAGCGATGGCGGTAAATTTCGCATTTTGAAGGAAAGTGAAAATGACTGCTGCCTGCAATTTCGTGTTTTTTGGCGAAAAAGTGCGTGAACTATTAGTTAAAAAAGGGAAAAAAAAACAGAAGAAAAGAAAAGAGAAAAATACTGTTCACATGATTGGACAAAAAAGGCGCGAAATTTTCGCGTTGTCGCGGTCGCAGTGTTTCTTGGCGTAGCTGAATAAAAACTGGTTCTAAGTTTAACCGCTCGACAAGGAGTGAATGAAGGAGCACAATTTTCGTGAAATCCCTTTGGTAATCACCTCTGGAATATGATATGGACTTGATGTTTCCTCAGAAACGTTTCTGATCTCGTCATTACGGCTGTGGGAGTTACAAAACGAGCATTCCAAGTTTGTAAACAACATTGATCGACTCAGCTCGTACTTCGATGTTTGAAAATTTGGTGCTTATGGAAGGGACTAAAAAGCCAAATCAACTACAGGTACGATGTTTTAACCGTTTCTTGTATCCTTTAGCTGTGAATTTTTGTAAGCTTACTGTCCACGCTGCAGTTCTTTCCGACTTTTCGCCGCTATGTTTAGGTTCGTACCTGTGAATCAATTTGTTTTGATTCTGAATTGAACTTTTTAAGATACGAAACACATGTAACTAAGACATTCTATGCCATTTTACTGTGTTTTAATTCTTGTAGCCACTACTCTGTCCCGTTCTTTGCGTAGACGAAAAATCTTCGTAGAGACTGTCAACTGATTGTGTACGCTAAATTAATTTTAGCTTGGCAAAAGTTTCGGCATTCACTGCTTGTTGTTTAAGAAATGGTGCGAGGTAAAATATTGTAGTTAGCCTTTTTACTTAATGAAAGGTTGTATATCTCAATGATTTTTTTCTCGAAACTGTGATTTGTTATCAATGTGTTGAATTATAAAACAGTTATCGTGTTGTTCAACCTTGCGCAATATTGACAAAGGCGCCACTTTCATTCATAAACTGTGTGATGTTGCAAGTTTCGCGCGGTAAAACATCTGTAAGCTTTTTTTTTTTAATAAAAGGCTTGTCGGCGATATTTTTTCTTCAAATTGTTTTGTTATCAATGTGTTGAATTATAAAACTATTATAGCGCTCAAGCTTGCGTGATATCGCCTAATTTTAGCTGACTCGGCCTACGGCCTCGTCGGCTAAGTATTAGGCGATATCACGCGCGCTTTCGCGCTATAGTAGTTATATATATATATATATATATATATATATATATATATTTTTTTTATCAAAAATATCTTTGTCGTGATATTAAATCCAGACAAACTTATTGAACTTACTGCAGATTGAACTGTATTGTAACCGTAGCGTCTCGCATCATCTAACGCGTATTTAGTAACGGTTTTAACCGCTGTAAATCAGTTGCCCTGATGAAGTCTTTTGTAATAAAGACGAAATATCGGCGAAGTCGAATTTTCCAGTTTGTGATTGTTTTATATATATATAAACTTGTCACAAGCATCCACTTATCCAGTCTTTCATAAAAATTATATAAATTTGAAAAAAAATATATAAATTTTAATTTAAATTTATATTATTTTTATGAAAGACTGGATAAGTGGATGCTTGTGACAAGTTTATTTACGTTCTAATTCACTACGTTCAAACGAACGTAAATTATTTTCGCCTTAAACAATCTGTAAAACAGACATAAAAGAGCAACAAGAATTATGATGGTTGGATTCTCACAAGCAGAATCGAGTTTATTTTAATACAAGAATGCTAATGGTCGATTTACAAATGGGCACAAATCAAAGATAGGCATCTGTTATCTTTCACAAACGTCTTCTTGTTCGTACATGTCTTTTGCAGTATTTGTTTTCCAACGGCCATGCAGCTGCAACAATTGTTTGGAAATTGAATTGTTAGTATTACAAACAACTAAGGTAATGTTCCCAGCTCTTAGACTATGTATTTCAGGGTGATATCCTAACTCTTAAGCGAACTGTATTTCTCAACATCTTGAATAGGATAATTTGCCTTTTCTGAGACTATAAATACCTTATCGTTTATGATAAGAGGTCTAAATAACGGCAAATCAGAACGGAAATCAATATAAGCTGCTTTTATGTATTTCATTGAAACACTTACCGGGAAATACTTATCATTTAACTTATTAATTTTGACAAGATTTCCTTCCCTGTACACGTCGGTTTTACTATGAGAAATCGGAATTGTTTGGTAATCCTCAGAACTAAATGCATATGGAGAATGTACAAATTTCATTATATCGGAAAAGACCTGAAAAATCTATGTCACAAATAGCAGCAATCCTAGATCCCTTAAATTAGATACAGACAGATAATATATTTATCTGGTATCCTTATAATCATGTCTGAAGAAACAGAGCATTTCTTTGTTACTGGTTTAGATCTTAATCGTTTCAGTATTATCCAGGGGATTAGAATCAGGTACAAATGTATGTATCCGCTATAATGCAGAATAGGCTAAAGTGACGGATGAACTAGATTTTGCCCGCTCCGAATAGAATGGCAAATAGACATCCAACATAGTGGGGGGGGGGGGGGGGGGGGGAGGAACGGTGACTGAAGAGAAACTTGTTAAGCGTGTCATCAGTCGAAAAACTTCTTAATTTCGAAATTCTGTTCTTCGGTAAAAGTCTCCAGGAAGGACCTCTTAGTTGGATCTGTGAGCGCGGAAAAGAAAATAATACGACAGTTAGTGCAGCAATAACTAAGTAAACATAGTGTATAGATGGTAGGAAAACTTTACTTATGAAAACAAACTCCTCTCGATGCCTAACGTACATGTAAACAGCTACGTACAAAACGTGGCGGCCAGTGCCATTCGTAACCACAATTCTTTGGCAATCATACAAAGACATACAGGCCAGCGCTATTCATATACAAATAGGCCAGTGCCCAATGAGTATAAACATACAATTAGTATATAGGCCAGTGCCCAATGACTATTGTTTAAGGCCAGTGCCACTCATACCTTTCAACCTGCAGAATGCATATAAATCAACTCAGCCGGTGCCTTACAAACACTGGTGGCGTAACAATATAGGATTAGCCGGTGACATTGAGCGAAATTGTGATCTTTAGTATTTGGTGAAATATTGATTAAATAAATATTAGAAACTAATGAAAATAAGACCGTTCGGCCATAATTTCTAGAAAAAAAAAAAATTTTGGGAAACCCAACCGAGAATTTCAATTTTTCCTTGTTCCAAAAATTTTATTCCTATGAATAGTCTATAATCAACAACAAAGCCACTATAATTTCTGCAAAGCAAAGACCTAAAGGAGACAACAGTTGCGACTGCCAACTGCGAATATAAATAATGAAGAACCCTAGTTACTAAATACACTAGGGGCAGCACCAGACAATTTTCGCCTTGAAGCCTTTGAACAACGAAAGTAAAATCTACACCAGAGCAACCCGGATTCCAAAACCTACAACACACCATGGAATTCTGAAATTATAATAATTAGCAAAGTAATCAATAGTATGGGGCACCCACAAACTGTCCAGGTGATCAAAAAATGTGTTAGAAATCTGCCAGTCATCTGTATCAATGAAGCGGCTAACAAAATCAGCTCTTTTTGTTTCGGTACGAGGGATCCATTGTTTCCCAAGATGGATTTTATGTGTAATGCAAATTAGAAAAATCTGAAAGCAATACAATGTAAACCCATTTTATACTGCCGACTTCAACAATTCTTACGGCGGATTGGATGTCAGTGAACCATTTAACACAAGAACCACTCAATAGAGTGGTGCAAAAGCATAAAGTTCCCTCCATGTAGAACTTCTATAATTTTCGCCATACTCCCACATACCGTGGTGAATATATTCATCATTTAAGCTCATGTGCGCCCCGAACCCGGACGCACCAGCATCAGAGTAAACCAAACGATTTGGAGTTTTATCACTAAAACAGTAACCGTAACAGGGCTCTCCCCGTAAAGCCCAGAAAGGTTTGTTGAGGGCTCCTGCTCCTTTTTAAGACACTGTAATATATCATCTTTTTAAATAATATTATTGGGGCAAATAAATATTGATTGATTGATTGATTGATTAATTGACAGTATACAACATTAGCATAGCCAAAATTTTTGGTTCCAACAGTAAATATCTTTTCGAGAATACTCTTCTAAAGTAAACATTGAATCCCGATCTTGGACAGCGACTGAACCGACATGGAACAATGCCCAGACATAATTCTGCTGTTTATACCAACAACTGCACACGCAGAAATAATCTTTCCGCCAAATGAAGCCAACGATCTGGCAGAACCCTGAAACTTAGAATTAATGACATTATCGACATCGAAATATTTACAACAACTCTATCTACGATCGGTAATATGAACCGTCGCATCGTAGAATTCCAAGATAGACACAGCCATTCAATAAGTTGACAAGCTTCCAGAAAGACTTATCGTTGCTACAAAACCAGTACTGGGAAGATATATATAACTATATTTATTTTTGGTTGATACCCTGAATTCTCCAAAGGTCGTACACGCTTAGTGAAATATGTGGAACTGTAGATAAACCGAAAAGTAACCGGCACAAAACGCAAAGAAACGGGGTTTTCCTAAATTGCAAGATCCCATGAAAAACCCTAGAAAAATTTTAATGTCGATTAACAAAACTCTAAATGATGGCAACCGCTCTATAAATCGACCGTAAACATAAAAGAGTCCTTTTCAAAATAGCTAAGAGCAATTTACCAATCCTCATACTTGGTGCGTTTTATATATATATATATATATATATATATATATATATCAAACATAATATGTTGGTGTCACAAGTCAGGTATATAGCTCTTTTAACCAAAGGTTGGATAGAAACAGATAAATGATTGACAAAATGTGGCGGCGAGTTAACCTCGAACACGGCCAGCCTTCCGTAATTCCGCTATTGTTTTGCTAACAAACTCATTGTGCAATCTAGCAGACTTATTGTTAAGGAGCTTAATCTTACTAGGTTCCTCAAAGAAGGGTAACTAATAGCCGTCTCTAATGACATCTAATATAAAACTTGACACACCAATATGTTCAAAAAAGTTCCGTTCCTCTTCAAATTTCCTTAAACCGTATTGAAAGCAGTGCTTAGATTCTGGCACTCATATTAGACATACCTCAGAAAGCTCGTGTTCCAAAACAGTGATGAGATGGGTGATTACTTTGGTGCCGTTCCTGATGTAGCGTTTCCTGTTGATGTGGGAGCCATGATGGCCGGCGGGAGAGGTCCAACCTGATCTGACAATCTCTTGCCCAATGACTGTACCGAAAGCATTTGAAGCAGCAAAACTTGAAACTTGGAATAGATTCTAAACAGACTGTGAGGGTGGGTGGGCGGGAATGTAATGCGTTATAAACTCGATTAGTTCTGCGAGAGAGAGAGGGAGAATGAATTCTGATTCACTCTTATATACACATCTGAAACAATGGAATAACAGACAAACAATAGAAGCACGCTGAGGCGTGCGAACCTCGCAATGTCTTAAGAAACATCTAGTAACATGTGAAAATACATTTACGTTCTAATTCACTACGTTCAAACGAACGTAAATTATTTTCGCCTTAAACAATCTGTAAAACAGACATAAAAGAGCAACAAGAATTATGATGGTTGGATTCTCACAAGCAGAATCCAACGAGAAATCACAAAGTAAACGCGCAAACATTGAACGCGAGTAAGAACTCACCAAGCCACGAAAAAGAAACTGATTATCAGCAGCATATTTCGGCTTCTTATCTTCGTTAGGTCTTCCATCGGAGTTGGCCTTTGCTTTCCTCGACTTCTTCTCGTCTTCCGGACCCGATGCCAAGTCGTCTAACTCGTACTCGTTGACTACTAGCCAGCCATGTTTATTCCTGTCGGCAATTCTGATGAACTTTTGCCTCATGTGAATAAGGGTTTTGCTTTCAGCAATAAGATTGTTAATTACTGAAATATCAGTCGACGGATTAATAGCACTCTGAATTTGGATCAAAGTAGAATTTAATTGAGCGTTAAACTTGAATTGTTTCGGGTTTTCTTTGAATTTGTAATTCGACCGTGTCTTTCTCTATCTTATACTTCGATTTGCTTCCCCTTCCCTTCAAGCCGTGTGTTAAGATACGATTTAAACAAGCCAAAGACCTGCTGAATAATCACTGGATTCGCCTTGGACAGTCGGAGTTTAAGGCTGAACACCACGAGAAGATTAACCGCCCGTTGTTTCGTTTAACCTTTCCGACCTTCCGAACCTACGCTAACCGAAGAAATGTGCACCGCGAAAAAATTCACCGCGTGTTGAACCGTTTATACTCTCAGAATCGGACATCACGGTAACATAATGTAATGTAATGCATTATAAACTCGATTAGTTCTGCGAGAGAGAGAGGGAGAATGAATTCTGATTCACTCTTATATACACATCTGAAACAATGGAATAACAGACAAACAATAGAAGCACGCTGAGGCGTGCGAACCTCGCAATGTCTTAAGAAACATCTAGTAACATGTGAAAATACATATTTAATTGCATCGAATGGAGAAGTCGGAATCGTATTATTTTTTCAAATTGCTGAACCTGCAGAAGAAACGCAACAGATATGAACATCATAATTTATTTTTGAGGGACTGCGTAGAACAAGGCGTCGTTACTAATGGTTTGAAGTTCAAGAAACATGCGAACATTGAAAGTGTAACAGAAGAATTTGATAGGAGGTGGAATGCCATTCTTTCAGAGGCTTCTTATCTTATATATACAATAACTTCTAGTAAAGGAAACAGACGAGGTAAGAGATAGGATTACAGAAGAGATTATAAACGTGGAAGAAATTATCACAGGCAAATATGGCCGACCAAAGGCAGAACAAATGATTAATAAGGCTTTACAAGTTAATACTAAATTCCAAGAGGGTTTAACTAATAAACGAACTAAGAAATTGAAAAACATCCTGGACACAAACAGGGAGACAAGTGACCTGACCTTCGAGGAAACGTCCCCGCCGGAAGTCATTACGAATACATTGGAAAACAGCGAACTAGAAATTGTTGACTGTGGGGAGGAAGATTTAGCGGTCCAAATAGGAGAATTTATTTCAAATATAAGAGAACATGTTACAAATCAGGCCAATTTTAAGCGAGCGTCGCAAGTTGAGATCGAAGACTTAGGGCTAGAGGAGAATAATGCTGGTGTTGATCCCCTGCCGGCTGAATGCCCACTTTCAGTTGGTTGACTTAGAGAAAGCTTCTTGTAGTGACATTGATTCTCTTTTGAGAGAGTGTAACAAGGAGAGGGGTGATCCATCAATAGAAATTACAAGGGAGGAGGTTCGATCGCGTGCTGAAACATCAGAAGGGGATCACGGTACGGAAACTGAGAGTGGAAGACATGAGGGGACATCAGAAGCGGTCGGCATGGAAGAACGGGTGGCTACAAATACAGAGAGAAGCGATATGAGAAATCTTAGTCATCATACTGTTGTGAATTTGTCTCAAAGAGATTTAACTGAAGCAGAGGTTTCTTTGTTGTCGAAGGGGCTGAAATTTTGTCCAACACCAGAAAAAGTAGACATTTATTCCTTACGGAAAGACATTAAGGAATACGTTAGACGGGTGAGGTTGAGAGAATATTTTTACTCAGAGCAGAATGATGTAGGAAGGGATTTTTCGGACTTTCCAGCATTTAGAAAAAACTCCAGTTGGATTCCTGACGGGAATAGGGAACGAGCAATTGAAGCTTATGTGGAAGCACTTGAACGAGAGATATTAACCCATGATTTTGATATGACTTATCAACGGAATCTAACGAGAGATGAACAAAAAGCACTTCAGAATCTTCGTAAGTATGATGATATCATTATCAAACAAGCTGATAAAGGGTCTGCGGTTGTCATCATGGACAAAGAGGCCTACTTACAGGAGGCAATGCGGCAACTGAACGATTCAGAAATATACCAGCCATTAGTAAAAGATCCCACGAGAGACATGATTAAGAAAGTCAACGAGAGGATACAACAATCGCATCATAGAGGGAACATTGATGATAAAACTAGAGATTATTTGTTAGCTTCAGGAGAGGAAAGAGCGGGAAGGTTCTATTTGTTGCCCAAAATACATAAGAAAGGATGCCCGGGACGGCCGGTAATATCGGGTTGCAACACACCAACAGAGAAGATTTCAAGATATGTAGATCACCATTTAAGACCTTTGGTTCCTGAAGTTAATTCTTACATAAAAGACACAAATGATTTTATAAGAAAACTAATGGAAATAGGCACTTTAATAGAGGGAGCCATATTATGCACAGTGGACGTTGTGGGGTTATATCCCCATATACCACATGATGAAGGGTTACAGGCGGTGAAAGAAGCATTGGTTGCCTGGGACTCCAATTTGGATGAAGGAAAGAAACTCGGAGATTTGAAGAATGACATAGTGGATTTTACGGAAATAGTTCTTAAAAACAACAATTTTGAATTTGATGGGAAACATTTCATTCAGAAATTGGGCACGGCGATTGGAACTCGAATGGCACCGTCATATGCCAATATTTTTATGGACAAACTTGAACGACAGTTAATTGCGCAGGCTGAAATAAAACCTCATCCGTGGTGGCGGTATATTGATGATATTTTTATCATTTGGACAGAAGGGGAAAATAGCCTCAGAGACTTCATTGATTACCTGAATAGTGCACATAGAACGATCAAATTTACATGGAAATGGTCTTACAAGGAGGTAGAATTTCTGGATGTTAAAGTAATTAATGATTCGGGAAAACTGGAGACCGATGTGTACATCAAGCCAACTGATAGTCATCAATATCTTCACCAAGCGTCTTGTCACCCGAGTTCTTGCAAGAAAGGGATTCCTTATGCTCAAGCATTGCGGTTGAGACGGATCTGTTCTAAGGATACTTTCTTTGAGAAAAGGTCTCAAGATTTATGTAGTTTTTTGGTAGAAGGGGGATATAGAAGGAATTTTGTTGAGCAACAAGTTGATAGGGCGAGACGAATACCAAGGAATGAGACTTTAAGGGAAAAACCAAAAGAGAACAACAACAGGATCCCTTTTACAGTCACATATCATCTAGGCCTTCCTAATATCGGAGGTTTACTGAGGAAGTTACAGCCTGTTTTACATTCATAAAACAGATGCAGAGATGCGATCAACAAGTTTCCAATGGTCGCCTTTAAGAAACCTAAAAGTCTTTCCGATTATTTAGTCCGAACTGGTTTTAGAAGTGGCTCCAAAGATGAAGTGAAAGGAACATCGAAATGTGATTCCAATCGATGTCAGATTTGCAATTTTCTTTGTTTAGGAAGAGTTTTTCGTAACAACAAAACTGGCAAAGAATTTAACATAAACTACAACCTTAATTGTAATTCTAGAAATGTGATCCATCTTATCACTTGTAAAAAATGTCAAATTCAATATGTTGGATCCACCACCACTGCGTTTAGGACAAGATTTAACAATCATAAGAGTAGAGTAAATGCGCATGTTAATCTGTCGTTGGAAAATAAGAAGAAGGATGACGTTCTTTACCAGCATTTTCATAGCCAAGGACATTCAGGATTGGAAGACATGAACGTTCAACTGATAGACTGGGTCTATGGGTCTAGACTGGGTAAATGTGAGAGGGAGCTGCGTGACAAGGAAGGACAATGGATGTACAGATTAGGGACTTTGATACCGAATGGGCTTAATGACAATGATGGTTTTTATGCTCAAAACAGGAAGACACGTATAAGCGCGAGCGCACGCGTATGAATAGCTTTTTGTCGCTTTTTTTGTAATGCAACGCAATATGTTTCCGTTACAGTTTTAAAATAACAGTAAGTTGTTTTGGTACGCACGCGTTTCCTTGACATCGGACACCTCAGCAATTTTGAATTGTAATACGTTAACGGTGTTTTAGTCACCCTGAAGAAGACCACTGAATGTGGTCGAAATATAGGTGTCAGACAAAAAAGTATTGGTTCGTCTTCATTTGTGACAAATTTATATATATATAGAGAGGCAAACACTATCCATTCACAAAAGAAGGCAACATCCCACTGTATGTACACAAGAAATCAAATCATCCACCATCCATCATCAAGAATATTCCAGATTCCATCAACAAGCGGCTTTCCGAAATATCTTCAGACCGTGATTGTTTTGACAATGCCAAAACCGTGTACCAAGAAGCGCTCCACAAAAGTGGCTACAATTACAACCTGGCATACAAAGAGTCACGCAACGAGTCACAACAATCACGAATGAACCGTCCAAGGAAAATTCTTTGGTACAATCCACCCTACAGCATGAACGTCAAAACAAACGTAGGAAAGTGCTTCCTTTCTCTCGTTGATCAACATTTTCCCAAATCAAATCCACTCCACAAGATTTTCAACCGGAATACGCTTAAATTGAGCTACAGCTGCATGAATAATATAAAATCGATTATATCCAACCACAACAAATCACAAATTAATAAGTCTGATCTCACCCAAGATAGTAATTGTAACTGCCGGAACCCAAGCACGTGCCCCATGAACGGAAAATGCAACGACACAAACATCATTTACCAAGCTGAAGTCACAACATCATCCTCCAAAGAGACATATGTCGGACTTTGTGACACAGCGTTTAAATTAAGATACAGAAATCATGTATGCTCATTTAGAAATGAAAAATACAAGCATGCAACAGAATTAAGCAAATACATCTGGAGCTTAAAAGAAAGAGACGTCATTTACAACATCAAATGGCGTAAGATTAAACAAGCAAGATCGTATTCAAATGTAAACAAGCGTTGTAATTTATATATGTTTATGGGAAAAATATTTCATCATATGCAGACCCGAAATGTCAACACTGAACAATAGAAGCGAGCTCCTATCTACTTGTAGACATTCTAAGAAATTCCTGTTGAAAACTGTATTCGTTTAGTTAACCAATCATATCTCCGCACGTCACGCCATTAGGTATTGTTCTGTAATTTCAAATTTTGTATGTATTCTATGTATCCGTTATTGTAGGCAGTTGCCTGATGATTGCTTCGTAAGAAGCATGAAACTCTGAGTAGCAGTGAATAAATGTCTTCGACCAAGTAATCCATCTCTACAAATCTACATATCGCTCTAGTTTATCTATTGAGCACTTTTATAGCTGATGAAGTCTTCAATTCATTATTTTATTATATATATATATATATATATATATATATATATATATATATATATATATATATATATATATATATATATTACATATTAGTGTGGGAAGGGAGATATGGACAACTAATTGCCTCATAATCTTTGGATCACCAACCCATTCTCATTAGGAAGGCGATTCACAGCGATTTCTGAAATGTCAGTACATAGACAGTTAAAGTGAGAACAGAAATTTTCACAACAAAGATTGAGTGAAAAGTGCCTCAGCCGGGAGTTCAACTCGGGTCTCCTGATAACCGGACAGATGCCTTAACCACTAGGCCACTGAGACAACCACACTTACACAAACACATACAACGCATTTGTGGCTTCATAGCGGAAGCTCTTGGGAGACATTTACACAAATTCTGCAATTAGGATCGCGTCACTTTACCCAGTCGTTCAGAGATTCACAGTCCACTCCCCAAGGAAATCAAATTACAAACTGGTGTGGCAAGGGAGATATGGACAACTAATTGCCTCATAATCTTTGGATCACCAACCCATTCTCATTAGGAAGGCGATTCGCAGCGATTTCTGAAATATATAGTATTACGTAGATAGTTAAAGTGAGAACAGAAATTTTCACAACAAAGATTATGAGTGAAAAGTGCCTCAGCCGGGAGTTCAACCCGGGTCTCCTGATAACCGGACAGATGCCTTAACCACTAGGCCACTGAGACAACCACACTTACACAAACACATACAACGCATTTGTGGCTTCATAGTGGAAAGCTGTTGGGAGACATTTACACAAATTCTGCAATCAGGATTATAAATAAACATAGATATAAAAGAATAAATAAATTGGCCGCCATTATGAAAAAGGTCTATAGTTAACCATTTCCTCAACCTCGACCCTAGGGTCTTCTCCGATCTCTGGACAAGGCTGTCAAAATACGAAAAATATTCTGGCGTCAGTTTTGTCGCGTAAAGTTAGATGCCAGAAATCAAACACGGCTAGCAATCGCTGGAATTAAAAAAAATCGCTGGAAAACAGCGCCATTTCATAGTATGTCACATGACAAAATACGTCTATGATTCTTGGAGTATTTAATGGCCGCCTTGTCCAGGTGTTTCTGCGCCCGCCCCGCCATTTTGAAATCAAAGTTGTTATTTCCCTGTGGGATGACATTTATAAACGTCACAGTGACATGTGCAATGTAGTCAAGGTACATATTAAATGCATCTGTCAAAAATGCCTCCGGGTGCATTAAAAAGGGCGGTTTTTTCGCGTAGGGGCTCATTCAAAAGCTATTTGAGCGGGAATCCACACGGAAAGCGGCTGACGCAACAGACTAGCTAATATATATAGATAGGCTAAACCTAACAGCGTAGCACTTTGAACAAGCTTTTCAACTAAGGTGAAACTTTACTAAGGTGAAAGGTCGGAAGCACAAGAATTAAGATTGACGACCGGGCTATTTTTCAATTTTAGCAATTCTCAAAAACAGTAAGGTTATTACCCGACCGTCTGCACAGTACATTTAGACCGTACAAAAGTTCACAAAAAAAACTTTTTCTCTGTCTATAATAACTATTACGACTATTTTCCGAATAAAATACAGTTAGAAAAAGAAACTGATTTGGAAATCAAAAATGCAAAAATACACAAACATATTTGCATAAGGCGACGCGAGTATAAAATCTAAGTCTGGTTTTGTTTACATAAAATCGCTTTTCAATCTATGTAATGAATGAACAAACACATAATCAAAGGGCTCTTAAAGCCATCTCGTTAATGCGTTGGAACGTGAGGTTAAAAAAAGAATCTTCATAGTAAATATGGTAAAGATGGCGTTGTAGAATCGGACATTATGTAGAAAATGCGAGGCACAGTAGTCAACTGGATATGGTTCTTGGCAGGATAGAGAAGATTGAGAGAAAGTTTGAAAACTCGTGTTGGTGCAAGTCAATAAAAGTTATGAGTAACAAAGAATCACGAGAGTGAATGTAAATAATTTTGATGTTAGTGATAGTGAAGTGAAAGTGAAAGACTTTTCCCGCCTTGCTAGCTAATTGACGATGAAAATGTGTTGTTGGTTCAATTTGCACAGTGCATTTTCAGTTATTTATTGTCTATTTTCTGTTGGGATATTTGACAATAGAAAAGACTTTCTAAATCAAATACAATAGATTGCCGCAATTTCAAAACAATTAGAAGCCCACAAACCTATCAAGTGATCGATAATACGTCACGTGCAATGACTTTATATCTGATAAAAACAGTCCTATAAATTAGTATGTGGTGTTTTATTAAATATAAAGTTACTGCAGATGACATATTAAAATTAATTATCAAAATATCAATTGACACAACAAATGGTGACTGAATCTTTAATATTCGTTCAAGTAAGGCCCGGTTCAAACATTGAACTTCACATGTGCCGAATCTAATGGAAGGAGACTGAAACAACATGTCATTTCTCTAGAGCTGCCTGTCCCCATGCCAGGACAATTTGAGCTAGGTTCAGCAGACATGGTATTTTGCTGTTCCTACTCTTGCATAATGAAACGGAAAGTTTTGTAGTTAGCTAAAGTATCAAGCCTGCTGTTTTATATATTTTGACGTGACAAATGGCGGGAAAATGGTGATCACGTGGTCATTTTTCGGTCACGTCTGCTATGTACGCACTTATATAGAAAATATTGGTTCTGGAGCGGGTAAACAGGACACCACTCCTGGCGGCCACTTTTTTAGTTTCCCTTAGATCAAAATGAGGTTCATGACAGCACCGACTCCGCTATGTGGTTTTGCGGTTGCGATGCATTTATATTAGCTTTCAATGTTTGGCTGTTATGAGTATGTCGTTAAGTGATTTACGTCTTGTATGATATGTTAGGTGGCGTTTTGTTAATAGTTTTCAGGAATGGTTGGTTTTGAACGAAACTCCATTTTTCATCAGTATTTGTTTAAGGTTTTTCAGTCGTGGGTGAAATGTTGTGACAAAAGGCATTATTATCTCGTGACTTTTTTTCGTTTTGTTTTTTAATGCCAATTGCGTTCCGGCAAAAGTGAAATTCAGAATACCAGTGCATTTAGGAGGGTGCTAATGGGGTTAACAGTTAACTGACAATTGCCCAAAAATATAGTAGTTAACTGATAAATGAAAAGTTACCGTATTTTCTCTATTAAACGCCCCCGGCGTTTATTTCAAACTTGGCCTTGTGGACCCGGCGTTTCTTTGTATCAGCAGTTTTTTCTCGCCCGCCATTTTTTTAAGATTTTTTTAGTCAGAGCGCATGCGCAGGAGCGCTTTTTGACGAAAGGGGTCAAATTCAATTACAAACATGATAGCGAGGGTCTATTTCATCTGGGAATGGTATGGGAAGGGTACGAGAATCAAAGACACAAATATTAAGGTTTCAAAAACAAATTTATTAACTTAATATTTACAATGCGGGACGTGTTGGTCTGGGTCCAAGTGACCCAAGTGGCCCAAGTGACTTACAAGAATAATTTCCCTATGTACATTGCTGGACATCAATGCATGGTCCTAGTGACCAGTGGTCCGACTTACAAAAAAGTTTCGTATTTACATATCTACAAATCACACAACATGTTCACATTGTCCGAGCTGATAGACTACTTGTTCTCCAATCAAATCCAATATAATAGGGGTTTTTCGACGGGTGGATCGTGTGGATTCATGTGGATCGGCAAAATAAGAGATGTAATATTAAAAGTGACGTCATCGCCGTAGACAATAGGTGTTAGAGGGCTTGTTCAAGCTTGCTCCAGTCAGTAAAGTATGACGTATTAGTTAAAAATACGACATACGATTAATTTTAACTGTTTTAGCTGTCATGACTGTGTTTTTTCTGCTGTTTTCTATTGTTAATGAAATAATTGTATTGTAGAATTTTATTGTATTGCAGAGTTGGGTAGATAAATGCTCTCTTCTTTATAGTGTTCGCTGCTATTTTTTGTAAAACTTAATCTTAATAAAACATTGTTCCTCTCTCTCTCTAGAAGACGATTGGTTAAAAGCGGTTTTCGCACCATTCAATTCTATGAATCTATGAATGAATATGATGAAGGCCATTCGATCCACAAATTGTGGTGTATTTTAATCGATGATTTCAGTAGGTTAAGTCTACTTTTTATTTATCACTTTGACTTTCCGGTAGCTTCAAGGTTCAAACTTTTAATTATGCGAACACTGAACTATAAATTTGCATGAAAAATTAGCACCTCAGAAAATTAACAAAGCAACCAATTTCACGCGCGCGCAAAAACAATAAAACCACACTTTGTTAAGTTCAACCTATATTTATTGATAACCAACAAGTACATAATTATACAGGCAATTTGAAAGCTTAGTTGGAAAGGAACAGACAGAGTTGGCCAACCCAAATATGTCAACAAAAAGCTCTAGCGAATTTTCAATTATCTGTAGGTGTATATTTTTCCCGAGCAACAAATCTTAACAAACGTTGATCTTATAATGTCCATAAGCCAGTGTCTCACATCCGTTTTGTAAAATATAACGTTTGTCGTCATAGGGAGATAGACTTGTTTTTGTCAAAGTCAGAATAGAATTGATGATTCTCGCTTCTAATTTGGCTCATCTGTACCATCTGTAGCTGTTTCTCAAAGAGACAGCTCTTATAGTCCTGGTGACGAATTACCCGCTTGGTCACGTTCTTGGAAATGCCTTTAGCTGTTTTCTTTTCCACCGGCTTGTTGTCTTCAGTAAACAAGATTGAGTACATTTTGGGTCGAAGACCAACAAATTCTTCAATTGGAATTCCGTTCGTTTCATCTTTCATTTTCCCCAGGACGTTTTTATTTCTCGCACTGTACAGAAAATGTTCTGCTGGATATTCTGAAGTGTCAAACTCAGAGCACTTGAGCGAGCAACTCTGACCATTTGATTAAGCAACTTAGAGCAACTCGGAGCAACTCGGAGCAACTCTGAGCAACTCGGAGCAACTCGAAGCAACTCAAAGCAACTCGAAGCAACTCAGAGCAACTCGGAGCAACTCAGAGCAACTCGGAGCAACTCAAAGCAACTCAGAGCAACTCAGAGCAACTTGGAGCAACTCGGAGCAACTCGGAGCAACTCAGAGCAACTCATAGCAATTCACTCGATGATACAGGGTCGATAACAGATGAGACTTACTCTTTTAAGAGTAATCTAAACAACACTCTTGTTCCTTGACCTCCTTGTCGATCTGTTTAGTCAGTTTGAGCAGAGGTCAAAGACTACAATAAGCAGAGGTCACAGCAGAGGGCAAAGACTACAATACTCAATATTTCAAGAATGGCATTTATTAAAGACAACTGCAAAATAATACATTACAGAAAATCACGTTGTATAAAAACTATCGTTATATTTTCTCTTTTTTGCTGTGTAAGTCAAGTCTTCATCTTCATTCGACGTTTCTTTAGGTACTAGGTCCTCCTGGTCAAACAGTCTGTTCAATAAATATTTTCGTGTACTGACTGCTGCTTCAGCGGCCTCTGCATAATCCATGTCATCATCTTGCATAAAGCTATGTAATGTTTTCATGACCTTTTTATGCAGTGGGTCAGTTCTAAGATCACGATACCACTTTAGATAGTGCAGATACAACCTTCGTAGCCTCTTTCTGTAAACAGGGAGTAAAAGATCGGAGGCTTGAACCTCCGCAACGTGTTGTGGTAAACCCTGCATCGTGTTCTCTTTCACCTGCTCTTCCCAGGTTGAGCTAAGATCATTAATAACTTCCTCACGTAACTTATCCCAAGCATCGGTATCATCACTTTCGGCGTCACTAGCTATGCTTTTCTGGTCTCCGTCTTCGTCTTCGTCTTCGTCTTCGTCTTCGTCATCATCTCCAATGCTATCATCATCATCATCATCATCATCATCATCATCATCATCATCATCATCATCATCAGTATCATCACCTTTCTCTTCTTCTTCTTTTTCTTCTTTCTCCATCCGACGCATTGCCTTTTCATATTCCTCAAATGCGTTTCCATCATAACAAGTATCTGGAGAATTCTCTCCTATTCTATACTGGTTGGTCACCTCTTCTTGTTGTTGCTCTGAACGTTTATTACAACATTGCTTCTCGTGCCTATCTCTGTTGTGTTTTCGGCTAAATACTCTTTCACAGAATTGACAAGAATGCATATTGATCCACGATGGTTACTCAACGTTGACTTGTTGTAAAATGAGCATAGACACATCACCTTGCTTATTTATATAGCTGAGTCACTCAAAAGTTTTTGTTAATTGAGTGTGTCCTTTTATATATATATATATATATATATATATATATATATATATATATATATATATATATATATATATATATATATATATACAATTATGTATACAATGTGCCCTCCAGGTTGTTACCATAATGGCTTTATGGCAACTCCTGAACTTGGGCACAGGATGTACGGTTACACATTGTTGGATTGCATTGTGGAGTCACGAGAGTGCTCAAACTGCAAGCAGTGAGCGAAGCAATATGCCAATAGTGAACACCTCTTATGAGGCTCTCCACCCAATCCAGAGAGTGCTCAAACTGTATGAACAGTGAGCGTAACATACAATTATGTATACAATGTGCCCTCCCGGTTGTTACCATAATGTGTAGAACTGGATATTCGTAAAACAGTGCTCAATACATTAATGTAGAGCGAAGTATATGTTTATGGAGGAAAGAAACAAATAAACTACGCTTTCATCCCGACAAGCCTGTTTCGTGGTTGCCCACTCATCAGGGGATTCAATAAGAATATTCTTTACCATCGCTTCTTATATACAAAATAATTTACATAATAACAATAACAAATCTATGCGGCGCGAAGTTTAACAAAGCCCTTCTACGCAACAGCTGAACTGTTAAACTTCGCGCCGGATAGATTTGTTATTGCTATTATGTAAATTATTTTGTATATAAGAAGCGATGGTAAAGAACATTCTTATTGAATCCCCTGATGAGTGGGCAACCACGAAACAGGCTTGTCGGGATGAAAGCGTAGTTTATTTGTTTCTTTCCTCCATAAACATATATATATATATATATATATATATATATATATATATATATATATATATATATATATATATATATGTATATATATATATATATAGCTGAGTCACTCTGAATCACACGTGATTTTCTGTAATGTATCATTTTGCAGTTGTCTTTAATAAATGTCATTCTTGAAATATTGAGTATTGTAGTCTTTGCCCTCTGCTGTGACCTCTGCTCATTGTAGGTCTTTGACCTCTGCTCAAACTGACTAAACAGATCGACAAGGAGGTCAAGGAACAAGAGTGTTGTTTAGATTACTCTTAAAAGAATAAGTCTCATCTGTTATCGACCCTGTATCATCGAGTGAATTGCTCTGAGTTGCTCCGAGTTGCTCCGAGTTGCTCCGAGTTGCTCCGAGTTGCTCCAAGTTGCTCTGAGTTGCTCCGAGTTGCTTTGAGTTGCTCCGAGTTGCTCTAAGTTGCTCCGAGTTGCTCTGAGTTGCTTCGAGTTGCTCCGAGTTGCTCTGAGTTGCTTCGAGTTGTTTTGAGTTGCTTTGAGTTGCTTCGAGTTGCTCCGAGTTGCTCAGAGTTGCTCCGAGTTGCCCCGAGTTGCTCCGAGTTGCTCTAAGTTGCTTAATCAAATGGTCAGAGTTGCTCGCTCAAGTGCTCTGACTTTGACACTTCAGAATATCCAGCAGAACATTTTCTGTACAGTGCGAGAAATAAAAACGTCCTGGGGAAAATGAAAGATGAAACGAAAGGAATTCCAATTGAAGAATTTGTTGGTCTTCGACCTAAAATGTACTCAATCTTGTTCACTGAAGACAACAAACCGGTGGAAAAAAAAAAACAGCTAAAGGCATTTCCAAGAACGTGACCAAGCGGGTAATTCGTCACCAGGACTATAAGAGCTGTCTCTTTGAGAAACAGCTACAGATGGTACAGATGAGCCAAATTAGAAGCGAGAATCATCAATTCTATTCTGACTTTGACAAAAACAAGTCTATCTCCCTATGACGACAAACGTTATATTTTACAAAACCGATGTGAGACACTGGCTTATGGACATTATAAGAGCAACGTTTGTTAAGATTTGTTGCTCGGGAAAAATATACACCTACAGCTAATTGAAAATTCGCTAGCGCTTTTTGTTGACTTATTTGGGTTGGCCAACTCTGTCTGTTCCTTTCCAACTAAGCTTTCAAATTGCCTGTATAATTATGTACTTGTTGGTTATCAATAAATATAGGTTGAACTTAACAAAGTGTGGTTTTATTGTTTTTGCGCGCGCGTGAAATTGGTTGCTTTGTTAATTTTCTGAGGTGCTAATTTTTCATGCAAATTTATAGTTCAGTGTTCGCATAATTAAAAGTTTGAACCTTGAAGCTACCGGAAAGTCAAAGTGATAAATAAAAAGTAGACTTAACCTACTGAAATCATCGATTAAAATACACCACAATTTGTGGATCGAATGGCCTTCATAAAACGTCC
>JAJGOT010000495.1:367500-415000 GCA_022457155.1 Cladopsammia gracilis | reverse complement strand
TATCTGTTCGTTTACCGGTAGTTCATCCATCTCACATTCCGAAAACGTGGATAGACTTCATCCAAAGTTGCATTGCCGCCTTCAAATCATCGGGAGAAAAACAGTGCTTCAGTGGTATATTTCATTCTTCTGGCGGCGAACATGTTGATGGAAACACAGAAACGTTCATGATTCCACCTGTTATTTTGTGGAATCCGTTAGTACATCAAGCATGTGATCTGGCATGCCCATATTGTCGGTCATCTCTGAAAGAGTGGAGGTGGAACGATGGAACAAGCTCGCATACCATGCCTCGCAGCATATTTTCCATCCAAGAGCGAGTCCTTCTTGTCTCATGTGTATATCTCTGTGTTAATAATCACCATTAAGTTATTGCACACGACCCAGAGTTGTTGAAGGCGGTCCGAAATTCGGGTATACGAATTCCTTTTGTTCTTTTCCATAAGTCTGGAATGACCAAGGAACTTCTTGACTTTATTTCAAGTAGTATCCATGCTGGGATGTGTATACAGGACATCGAAGCCATGCTTTTGAACTTGCATAATTCACATCATTGTAGCAGAGCCTTTCAGTACTATTCACAGTATAGCAGTTCTGGTAGTGTTCAGGCTCATGTCCCCCTCTTTCAACCAAGGAAAGATTTCATTGGAAGAATGCTCATCACACGAGCATTTTTGCGAGTTTTCAGCGAATGTGAAGATATGTTCACACAGCACATGGCTAGTCAGCATGGAAAATGGCTTTCAGCAGACCATACATTCAAAATATCTGCTAACATTGGTTATTGGAAGGATAAGCAATGGATAAAGTTATACAATTCTGTCTTTATTGTCATGAACGAGAAAAACAAGGTACTTGGGTGGCAGCTAACAAGAGGGACATCCATTGACACTGTACAGTCACTTCTTTCTGGATTGAAACAAAGACATGCCATGGCCCAGGCTGAGTTAGAAGGATTTATTATTGACAATTGTTGTATTGTAAAAAACAAGATACATGCTATATTTGGCTCTAGCCTTCCAATAAAACTGGATCTATTCCATGGTTTAAAACGAATTTTGGATAAGATACCAAGAAAAGGAGTTACAGCTGATTTGAGACAAGTGAGGCAAGTTATGATTAAGGATTTACGATTGTGTTTTCGTCAAGTAAATGATCTTGGACAAACAAGAAAGAAAAATACACCTGCACCTGACCAGATGGAAAAAAACTTGCATGATTTTTTAAACAAGTGGTCTGCTGAACTAATAAATGATGTTAGAGTTCTTTCAGACAAAGCTATAGATGAAATAAACAAACTTCTCAAGCATGTCAAATCCGGATGTTTATCAGACATTCCACCAGGAGTAGGGACCAACCGGAATGAGAACATCCACAAAATGTTGCGAAAATGGTTGAAAAAAGACCGAATTGGTGTTGCCTTAGCAGTTGCACTTCTTTCAACTGTGTTCTACAAACTAAATGCAAGTGAAATGGACAAAACAGGTAGAGAAAGAAAAATATGTCCTTCTGTGAGTCAATGGTTTCATGCCTTTCTTACAGCAAATAAAGATTGGTCTTCTGAGAAGTTTGGCATTGGACAAAATCTCCCTTCTTTGTCAGCTGTTATGGATGAGAATGAAAGCTTGCATTTATTAAGTGATAACCTTGACATTGGATTTTCAGAAGATGTCACAAGTGGTGAATCAGATTCAGATGATTGTGGTCATGATGAACATTTAACTTTGCAATCAGAAGAGGGTATCATCAAGCGAGCACATGCAATGGCCAACATTGCATCAAATAATTTTAAAAAAGAGCAAAGTCCACTATTTGCAAACAAACATTTCTGGATTCATGCTCCGTCGATGCTTCTTTTATTTTCTCATACTGATTACAATGGGCAAGGTGAATATTCTGACAGTGTAAACAAATTGGATGAGATTGTACGTAACAATGGTTTTGAACGTATGTCAGTCCCTGGTGATGGTGACTGTTGCTTCAGTTCAATTTTACATGGACTTGACAACATGCTTGCTGTTGGTGATGAGGCAGTATCACAGCATTTACAGTCTTTAAACATACATAAACACCAAGAACTTTCTGAAAGAAACATTATACTTAGAGAATTAGCAGAATGGCTTGGAGAAAACAGTGAAGAATTTGCAGCTTTCCTCACAACATCTGAAAAATCTTCATTTGAAGATACAGCACAAACCTTCTTGCAACAAGGCATATTTGACTGTGAACTTGGAAACAGTGTTTTGCTCGCTTTGTGTAATGTTTTAAAAATTCCAATAGTTGTGTTTTCGTCAATTGAAAGCTACCCTGTCATACCGCTACTGCCCAGAGAATCCCCATTGACGTTTGTGCCTATATATGTGGCTTTTAATCAGTCAGGAAATGGTCACTATGATCCTGTATTTGCTACAAATGACTTACCAGCTCCAGCATACGATTCCAAAAATTCTGAAAGTGCTGATACCGAAATGTCAAGATACAGTCATGTTGTTGTGGCAGGGGAGGAGCGAAAGACAAAAATAGGTCTTTTTGCAGTACCTATGGATCCAGATGCAAGTGTTTTCAGCAGTTGCAGGGATGCAACTCATCATGCAAATGCTTCAATTGCGGAAACCCACATGGCCAAAGAATGGAGAAAAAAGAGAGACAGGTCAGAAAACGAAGGAGACATGATGATTCGCCTCTATCGTCAGTGGCATACATGGAGAGAAAGAATGAGCCACTGGCACCTGAAAGACTAGAGGACTTTGAACTGTTTGTTCTTCAACAGATAGTTAGTGCCACCATCACCCAATCCAATGAAGATGCCACCCCTGACTACGATGGCATTTTTAAGCTCTTTAAGCAGGTTTTTATATCTGCTGGCTTCAACAACATTCCTCCATGCGAGAAAGTCAAAAGGTTGGTGGACTGGATCATAAGAGAGAGAAGCCTGTTCTCCTTGATGTTAAGGCAAGAGGTTAAGAAAAGTTGGTACAGTGCATAAGACAAGTTCTGGTTTCCATACAATACACGTGTAAATGTTGTGTCCATGTCAATAAACCAGCTCGCGGTTTTGAAAACATGTGCACGCGTCGGCACAAAATAAAGTATTCTGGAAATTTAACAAAGGAAACCTAATGAATTCTTATCCCTCTTCATTATCTTCATTTGTTCGCTTTATTTCCAGAATATTTTATTTTATCCTGATGTAAGCACGTGGAAACTCCAAGCTGGCTTATAACTATTGGGTGCATTCTTTTGGTGGTTAAATTCCGACTTTTCCCTTTCTGAAATACTCGGGTATATTAAGGCCTGGGTAACTTACCGTACATCCAAAAACTAAGGGGGTGGTCTATCTCATAACGTGTGGAACATATTGATATTACACTTGATATAAAACGTGGAACAAAGATTAATTTTGATAAGAAGTTGTCACGAAAAGAGTCACACAACTGATTAAGGTACCACATTTCCATGTTTTTCTTTAGGCTAAGTGTAGGAGAACTTAAACCACACTGACTGGCAAAATATTATTTGGATATTTTTAAGTAGAAGGCGTTTCCAGGTCACGTGATGATTGAAATGTCACGATTTGGTTGTCACGCAATAATCAGAAAAGAATCATGCCACGTAGATGGACCATGTTTCCAGTTACATCTGGAAAGTACCTTAACAGGGTATAAGTAATGGCACTTAAAACTCTCGGAAAACACAATTTTTTCGTCTGCAAGAGCACTGAGGAAACAAACCGGAAGTAAAAGCTCAGTTGGTCACATGATAGGTTGCCATGGACACATCAACGTCAAAAAGGACTGTCTGAACAAGTCGAATGCCGTTGCCAAGTCTCACACTTATGAGACATTTCCTTTAGAAGATAGACCCCCCTTACTCTTATGACAAAATAGGGGCAGACCTAGTCCTTAATATACCTGAGTAAGAAAAACAGAATACGTACAACTATTAATATTTGAATCATCAAATTGTGGAATTTACATTCCAATTTTCTCTCAAAAATAGACTTTGACAATGAAGTCCAAAGAACATTGGTCTGCAATGTTATATTCAAAGTTGTTTTTGGGTGTGTGAAAACCTGACCAGGCTAATGACTTCTTAATAATTATTAAAGTCACTCACCCAAATGGCAAGTGTGCACAAAATCAGATTTTTCAACCCTGGGTATGGTCATAAAGAAATAGCATTTTAACAGGATCGCCGCACCATTGTACATGTAACAAAAAATATGTTAATAATGATTAAGGATATATTACACGCATAAAAAAGATATTTTAATTATGTTTAATATAATGTAATTTGTAGTTTCAGTTAATGTTTTTTTTTTCACGGCTTGTACACAACAGAAACGTTATGTTCATTTAAACTATTGATGAATCTTGCATGATATGGTCATGAAGAAAATAATGCAATTTTAAATAGTAAAATTATGTCAATAGTAATTAAAGATACATCACACATACAATAATTCAAAATCTGTAATAAATTTCTATATTCTTTTCTATATATTGTAATTTTCATTTACATGTTTGATCTCGTTTTAAAAACTGTCTTAGAAGAATTAGTAATATTGTTCAAAAGCAATTATAACCTTCAACTTATTTCTGAAAAGAGAGAGATAAGTAATGCCTTCTCTCTTGCAAATTGGCCCAAACTACATGTGAATGATAAAAAGACCACTACCCACCCCCCCTCCCAAACCAGTCAACCTGTACCATGAAATATTCTCAAGGTTGCCCAGGATATAAAAAAAACCTACTGTAACAATACGCCCTTGTATAGTGAGTATAATAATCAAATGACAAAGTGAGCATAATTATCATTATTATTAATATTTGAGGCTAAGAAAGGGGGGGGGGGGGGGCGGGTACTTATAATTATTGAAATGCGGGAACGTTTTGTCTCCACATGCACAGTGTGATGCAGAACTATTGAAACCATTATTGACAGTACATGCAACTGGAACTGGAACTTTTTGCGATAATTTTTCAAACTTCTAAAAGCACTATACATGTAGATAATTCCTTCATGTTATGTAAAGTTACTTTTTCAGCAACAAATAACAATATTACTAAATATGAATATATTATAGCTATGAATCTGTAATGAGCTATATTATAACAATACGATTTTAACTGTGATGCCATGTTTTTTTTTTTGTTTAAAAAGTATAGTAGTCTGCCAGCCACAAAACAATAAAAACATTACACATTCCTGCTGCCTGCTTGGTGATAACTTTGAATTCTGCCTTGTACACAGCAGGCCTGAATTCTTCTATAATACTCTCTCCTTCTGAGAGGAATGAATGAGATCTTTAACAAAACAATTTATATAATACCTGAGCAAAGTTACAGAAACGTACCCAAGTCTAAGAATTTAGGATCTGATCTGGTTTGGGGCTATCCTGGGGACCTACTCGGATCCCAGCATTCTGAGACACTCGGCACTGGTAACCCGTGTTACCATTGTAGCCTATAAGTTGAGCTTACTGCTACCCCAGTGGTCACCCCTGAAGTATTGAAAGTACTGCAACAAATCTGAAAGGCCCCTGTCTGACCACTATCACAGTATATCTTCAGAAAAAGTTATGGGTATGTCTTTGCAAATTTGCTCTAACTTTCATTTTTCAAAAACATGCCATTTTTAAAAACAACAATTTATCATAACAATAAATTTAATATTTTGGGACTTACAACTGTACAGTTAATTCAACCCTTCATCTTTTAAAAATTTTGGGGTCTAGTTAAGGGCCGGTGTATACACACGGTGGTTTTCCTAGAAGCCATTAAAGAAGAATCTTATTAGAAGAGAAAACATCACGTTTTGTCGCCAGCATTCACTCTCATAATGGAATTCCTAGTTTTACACTATATCCTTAGGTTACACAATGTGACATTTCTGAAGTAATTTTTTACTGAAATTAAGCGCTGGTTTCACGTCGAAAACCAATACAAATAAGCCTAATTTGTAAGCTTAAGCTTAAGCTTATATAATTTGCACGAGGAGATCTATGATACATTCAAAAGGATGTCACTTATATAGTCCTATAGCCGCTCCACTTAGCTACAATGGCGAAAAAAGGTCCCTTCGTGCTACAAGGTAATTCTGCAACACAACAAACAAAGGATATATATACAAAATACGATTGAAAAACGCAAGACTCTACCTACCTACACAAAAGTGCAGAACTTGGCGGGAAGGTCGGCGGGAAGAAAACTGCAAAAGTTAACCAACAGTACATGTGATCAGCGGAAAGGCTTAGTACGTCAAGTATGCATGTTTCGTGTGTCCAACGTTACCAACGATCCATCGAACCAACGATCCAACGATCCATCGAACCAACGATCCATCGAACCAACGATCCATCGAACCAAGGATCCATCGAACCAACGAACCAACGATCCAACGAACCAACGATCCATCGAACCAACGATCCAACGATCCAACGATCCATCGAACCAACGATCCAACGAACCAACGATCCAACGAACCAACGATCCATCGAGCTGAAGAACCAACGATCTATCGAACTAACGAACCATTGAACGATCCATTAATCGAACCATCGAACAAGATATCCAAGGTAACAAGGTAACGTCTACGTACGAACAACGGAGTGACGTCACCGGTGACTTGGTATATAGTGCACCTGCCCGTTCGTGTCAGCCGAATCATCGCCATGATTTGATTCTCGCTGATTAGCATATTTTATATGTTTTTGGACACACTAAGCGTGTTGTGCCAGCGTGTTGTGAGCGTGTAGCTCGGTGAAAACTGCAAAAAAGCTTCGAAAGCAGAAGGACGCACGAAAAGCACATGGAAATACAGAATGTGAGCAAGGATGAGATGAATGACCTTCAGCAATCTTTTAGACCTTCAGCAATCTTTTGAGATGAATGAACTCGCCACGTGAGTTAGTTCGTCAAAGTGAGGCAAAACGTAAGCAAGCGCCTCAAAGCGAGGCAAATGTGTGTCGACGACGAACCAAAGCAATCTCGAAAAAACTTCCCTTATCAGTTACACAGGACACCCAATAATGCACAGAACTCCCAACACAAATTAGGAGTTGCGTTCTCGTTCCTCGAACGCAATTATCTTTGATCTAGAATATTACTGAAATCGAAAAGTTCTGCCTATTTTTCGTGGGGAAAAATAAGTTTTAATTGAATATTGTCACTTACACTTGGCCATCTTGAAGGATATCCGGTAACAATCACCCTTCGTTGGGCTAGAAAATTCGTCAGCCTTCAGATTTCACTCTACATTTTAGAAATTTCTCGAGTTTTTATCCTCCTAAGCCAGGAATGCCTCTACAGTCTACAAATGTCACTCGTTTGATGAGATTACGTTACACAGAGGGAGCCCAAACATGTCATTCCAAGTTGTTAGTGTGTTTTCAGACATATCAGATTACTTAGTGTTTTTATCATGGCTGTACCATGACTTCTTGTGGATTTAAATCACCAGTTAGTAGCCCTTGTGGCTCCAGTAAATATCACAAGGGAGCCACTGTGATCATTGCTCTGTTGAACTGTACCAAGGATATCACCGGACATCTCCAACGACTGAATACGTTTGATATAGAATCTGTAAACAATGAGGCGACTCTTATTCTCGCTAGAGCCGGTAAGTTATTTCTCGAGCTTTTATCATGTACATATCAAGGGTGTGCTTTATCATTCAAGAGACATTCGAACCTCGAAAACCATCTAGCATATGGAAAATGTAAGTTCTTTTCTTCTTCAAAATCTCCGTAAAATTCTAAAATGTTTATATCTTATATATAAAGAACTGCAAACGGGGATAAACGTAAACATTTTTTCCGATGCGTTGTGGCACACATCAAAGATTTAAATTGGATGATCCTAGCTTGTTTTTGAACTGGTTCTGCTCACAGTTGAGACCAGTTGAACCTCTGGAACTCCCCGTAATCTCGAACTCAAATCCATTTCCCTTCGGTAACCTTCGAGTTGCTTTTTCAGTCATTTACTATATGAGTCTAATTAGAGTAGATGTTGGAAATAGCGGGGTTCAACTGTATTTTCGAAGTCTTCACTGCATGTATTTCAGAGTAATTTTCTGAACTTACAATCATGGGTGGCCAGCGACCACTGATGTATAAATTTCCAACGGTTACCTTCATCAAGTTCCTTCCCAAAAAGTTATAAAAGACCATAAAACGAATTGACTTACCTTTTCCACCCTTCCGAGGCTTTTGAGCCTTGTGTGATTTGTGTCGACTTCTCCGTTTTTTTTTTTACGTTTTTTTTTCCTTTCCTTTTTTCTCCTTGTGTTTTTCCATGACTGGGTTACTTATTGACCCTTATTTGACGATATAAGATCACCAGAGATCACCAGAATTCAAAACACAATGAATGACTTTGAAATAAATGAGCGCCAAGAATCAAAGCTCACCGATATGTATGTGTATACCGGCAGTCTAGGGTCTACTAACTGCACGTCCGATCCAAGTGGTAAATTGCGCAACCTTCTAAAGTCGCTGTCTATTCTCAATGTTTATTGTGTCGCTGTCGTAATTTGTCGTATTTTTGAAGCGGAATCGAGTCGCTTGTCGCCGTTCAGAACGTCTCATGTCGGCAGATTTTGGGGCCACGTCGCTTGTCGTTTTTACCAAGGCTTCTTCAAGCCGAGATGTTTTGAAAACAGCTTCGCATTTTTAATTGGCTTTAAAAGGAAACGAAACCTAATCACTAGCTCTATTCCTACAAGAGATACCATTCTGCCCGAAGGTACACAATTTTTTAGTTAACGGAAAAAGTGACAAGTAAAATATTTTCATTTGCCTTTTTTACAATAGTCTACCTTAGTGAAGTATTTAGAGAAAACATTCATTTTTTAAGTCTTTTTACTGAACTTATTCACATGCACAAAGTTATCATACATCCACATTTACACTGGACATATAAATTGGCTGTTTTAAAACATTGCCAGTAAATCAATTTTAATGCCAAATGAAAATCGTTGTAATATGTTTTAGTTCTGTTTAAATATCAATAAATAAAGATAGGAAATATTTTTTTTAACCTTCGTACATCTTTCCCAGATTTCCATTGATAAGAAAATCGCCATTGTAATGCCATACAAGTCATTGCTAGTAAAATACTGTGACTGATACAAAAAAAAAAAAAAACAGAAAAAATAACTAAGTAAAGGGGCTCTCTAGTCAAGATAGATTGAATCTAAGTAGTTTTGGCACCCTCATCCCTCCTCACAAATTTCCCCCGTAGCTACCAAATTCGCCTCCTCATTCGCTTAATATAATCAAGTTGAAGTTTCCCCTCAGTAAAATGAAGACTATTTTGAACAAATACGCTAGATTAACATGAAAATTATTTACATTCACACTCGTGATTATTTTGTTGCTCATGACTTTTATTGATTTCGTGGATCCCAAAAGAGCCCTTAAGTCCTCTATGACTGCAGTGTGTAACTCTTCGATTAGACCTACAGGTATTTTCAATCTTTTAACTTCAATAGACCATTTGGCAGCTTTACACATATTACCTATTACGTCTTTACTACATTTACCTATCAAAGGCACCCAACTTTTCCGATTCTTCTTGTTGTTGTTTTTTATTAACCTTACATTCTCTCGCATTAACGAGATGGCTCTAAGAGCCCTTTGATTAACTCCTCTTGTTGTCCTTTTTCGAAAGCAATAGAAAAGACATCATAATGATTGTGACTTCATTATTTGATATCTGCTGTCAATTTTGATGTCAAAATAACGTGGCACATGTCCTTTGATCACTTAATTGGTAACAAAATGTTCAATACATTTAAAGTTATCCCTTAATTGGAGTGTTGGTTTGGCCCCGCCGTGTCACTTAACAGAAGGACCCATATTTCATATTATGTTGAATTATGTTGCACTTAAAAACCTTATTGCAAAATATACCGACAGCGAATTCAAAGCTTTTCTACACAAAGTGAATGTTATAGGAAATTTAAATATTTCAATCGAGCAATATTCAGATTCAAATTTCACATTCTTGAAACATTTAAACAATTACATTTTATTTTTTCAACGGCGATATACACCGCTGCAGGCAAGTGACGTAATTCAAGGATATCTAAGTAAAAAATTCCAACAGACATGGAACTTATCTATTATGTATTGGAGTGAGAACAATGTCCTTGTTTTCCGGGGAGAGGAGGGGAACTGACGACAAATACAATTTGTGGGGAAAAGTGTTCCAAAACTTCTGCATGACCAAGATTTTGGATCATGAGTTCTGCCATACCGGTCTTAATTAATTCTATACTTCCGCCATGACCTCTATTGACCATTGAGCAATACAGATCATTCTCTGTCGTTGCGCTTACCGATTAGAAAACCTTTCACATGAAAAAGGTTTTAATGCCTAGCGTAGCAACGCTACGAAAGCCCATAGAGAATTCAAACTTGGCTGAATCGCAGCTTCAGCTTGGGTGGCCTGTGATTATTTCCATGTGTCGTCGATTTCTATTATAGGGAACGAATTTTGCACAACTTCTAGATCTGTTCAATATTCTCCCAATTGGAACTGGTGGTTCGTAAGTTACCGCATCAAAAATACTTTTTTTGCACTGAGATACTAAAATAATTTATTTTCCTGCAGGTATTCGTCGGACAATAAAATAGAGAAGCTTCCGCCTGGGATATTCTCGAATAACACGAAGTTGGAAACATTGTAAGTTTGACACATTAGTTTGTTTGTTATTATGAGAGTAGATTGAGTGGCGCTACTTTATTCATTTGTTAAGTTAACACGCCTACTATTTATCTCATTGCCGTTGTTATCATTGTTTTTATCATAATTCTGATGGAAGAACATTCGTCTTCAGATAATGTGATATATTAGCTGCTTAACAAAGATGCCCCTGTATCGAAATAACACAATTTATTGTACATTGTGTTAATAAGCCTCGTAATGCGAAGACAGCTATTTTTTCACTAGGCTGGGACGGTAACATTACTACTGACTAAATATATTTTGTTACTCCTGGCATTTTAAGATTATGTTTCGTCATTGTTGTGGTTGTGGTAGGGATGGAGGTGTGGTTCGGTGAAAGTGGTTGGGGATGGGTGATTTACGGCGCCTTCCACTTGTCAGAAAAGGCTAACCGACCGGCCAAATTGTAAATATTATTCTATTAGTTGTCAGAACAGTCCAATCAAACCGGTCAATTCACGAGTAGCACGCCGGGGATTTTTAATTAGATTCCGGCCTCATATTTGTCCACATTTCTTGTTGTCGCTATTTTGGCCGCGTAGAGAGGTCTGGGGATGAGCCTGGGGTCAGTATATAAACGTGCACCTGATGAATTGTGGATACTAGCTAGCACGCATTTCTTAAGCTTCATTTTAATACCAAATTTTTCGAATTTGGGCAATTTTTTCGGTTCTTCCGTCGCTTGCAATTTCGAAGGTGTGATGGCGACACGGAGCAGAAGGAGATTCTAAGGCAATTTTTAAAAGATTTAAACGGAAGAAACGGCAAGATGCCACGAAGGAATAGTAAAGTAAAAGTAAAGTCGCGCACCCGAGCCAGAAGGCTCATAACGGCCGGAGCTTAAACCGGGTTTCTATAGCATGAAGCGACTAGGAATATTGCTACTCCCCCCTGGATGGGATGCTAGTCCATTGCAGGGTTACCCCCAGCATTTTGCCGCCGGTACCCATTTATACACCTGGGTGGAGAGAGACAGTGTGGAGTAAAGTTTCTTGTCAAAGGAAACAACACGCCGGCAGAGACCAGGCTTCGAACCACCGACCTTCAGGTTGAAAGTCCGACGCGCTAACCACTACACCACCGTGCCGCCCACACGAAGGAATAGAGCGGCTACGAATTGCCACATCGATTGGTAAGAAGTTGTCCGATTCAGAATTTTTTTTTTTTTTTTATCGTCACTTTCTTATAATTTGAAATTTCGTAACACTTATCTTGCTTAAATGTCTGCGTTTTAGCCGTAATGATGCTCACTATTACACCAAATTGAAGAAACGTTGACTCGTGAAAAGCATAAACCATGAACGATGAGACCGAATGGGATTCTGGGTAGGCAGCACTGGCAAGCTAGTAATATTCTATTTCTTGATAATCAAGATGTTTTCTTTGCTTGAGACATTTAAGAGCATGATTTATGCATTCTGTGTTAATATAATGTATATTCTGTCACAGGCGAAGATTAAATTTTCCAACTTCCCAGTAAACCTTTGGGTCGCATCGTTCATGGTTTATGCTTTTCACCCGACAACGTTTCTTCAATTTGGTGTATATGACAAATGAAATAGTGTCATGAAATTTTGATATGCAAACTATTTCCTCCGTTATGACCATTCTGACGTAACACGTCTCGCATAGTTTTAGCTACTCCAACTTAAGACGCAAATATCTCGCTAACCAATCAAAATATAGAAAATTCTGATACCCTTGTTAACATGTGCAGCTATTTTGCCCTTGTCTCAAACGTTTATTTGTGGTAAAATAAACTTAAGATTTAAGGGCAAGGTACACGGCTGCCAAGAAAAACGAATAATAACCCTTTCTTTACAAAATGGCGAGCGAGACAAAAAAACTGCTGATTCAAAGAAACGCCTTGTCCACTAGGCCAAGTTTGAAATAAACGCCGGGAGCGTTTAATTGATAAAATACGGTATTCGTATGTCACGGAATTTATCCGGTAAAAGTGTCCAATTCACATCATATCGCACTCGTAACATTTTTTTGAAATCTAGGTTCGGTATTTTAAAACGATTTTTAATGATTACAAGTAGGAATAAACTCACTGTAGAGAACATAACGACACAAACTCGAGATTATGTTCATATGCGGTGAACTTGTGTTAATGATAAAGGCGCATAGCGCTCTCTACTGTTAGGGAAAAACCAACGGTTATTGTTTGCCTGTTATTGTTTGCAGGTCATTGTGGACACGAAATTATAATTAACAAGAAGCTGTGCACAGCTTGAACTCGTGGCGCATTTAACTCATTGCAGCATTGTTTTTCGAGTGTTTTGAGTGCTTTTACGGAGAAACATAACCTTAAAATTTAATATGTCTAACGAAAGGCTCCTAAGAGCCAACCCGTGAAGAAGAAATGCTAACGCGTAATGCAATATTGCCGTAAGCTTACGTTTCCACACTGACACGGTTCGATATTTAAAAAAAATAAACGTAAGGACTTTTGACGAACGAAAAAAAAAAAAACTGTACATCACTTTTTTAATGTCCAGTCCGAAGAAAGCAAAAAGAAAAAAAAAGGACTTAAGAGATTGTCTCCCTAATAACTAGCCAAAGATTTTGGTTCAAAAAATGAATTTCTCTGATATGCTGTGGTTTAAAAGCCTCTACCATAGTAGTCAAAAAAAATGCAATTCGATCGAACGAAAATGATAATTATATTCTTTACGATTTTTTAATTTTTTACGTGGCAGGTACTGATTTCTTGTCGCTGAAAACTGAATAAATCACAAATATTGCCGTCGCTATTAAAAAATTACAAATCACTCGAAGGTACCGATTATTCTTTCAATCTATAGCTGCATTATTGTAATTTTCTCAGCCATTTGAAGGATGTAGATTTATTTCCTATTTTAACGGTAAATGGCGAGACGAGTTTCTTAACACATAAAATCGACCTCCGGTCGAAACACAAAAATAGCTCAACTTTGAGGACGAATTTTAAAAATGTGGCACCTGTTCAAAACTTAATGTCGACATAAACAGAAACTATAAATGACCCTTAATTGGAAATGAGAAAAAAATTTCTGTGCACTCAACGCTTGCAAAAATTACAACTGTTTAAATTTCAAGAAATTTCGAAAACATCACAATAAACAAAGACTTGCCTTAGCAGAATGCTCGCATGCGTTTACTTTCTATAACCTATTCCTTCGCTTCAAGTTGTGAGTTTAGGCAGCCTTAGTCATCTCTGAATCCTGAGAAACAACAAAAGGTGCTACCGAAAGGGTATCCTGTCCCAGTAATCATGTCATCGCTAGTATTACGTGGATCAATTTCCATTGTATTGAATTTATGCACACTATTCATTTCGCGCCAGAATAAATTTATTTGCGCCAAACGGCTTCCAAACCACGAGGAATATATAGTCTCGTTTTCGCAACAACTTCTATTTCGTTCCTGTCGCACATATTCGGCAGCTAGCTGAACAGTTCTTTTCCAGGATTTCATCAATTGACGTTCTAATACTTGGCGCACATTTTAAAGAGAATTGATAGGTGGTGTTACCGGCGATATGATAACAAATGATGCATTGACTAGAAGGGAAGCTAAATTTGTCCGATTGTTTAGCGACCGTCTTCAGTTAAAGCAACTGCGGCTAAATTGCAATGTGGATGGGCGACCAATTTTTTTTTAAAATCCAACGAGGTGTTAGACAGGGTTGCCCTCTCTCGCCTTACCTTTTTATTTTATCAGCAGAGGTTTTGGCCAAGGCAATTCGTAAAAATAAAAATATTAACGGCATCCGCGTAAAGAACAAAGAAATTAAGCTAAGTCAGTATGCAAACGACACGACGCTAATATTAGACGGGTCTAGAGAATCTCTATTGGCTTCACTTCAACTTTTAGATGGTTTCTATGAGGCCTCCGGCCTGAGGCTCAATGACAAAAAAACAGAAGCTCTTTGGATAGAAGCAAATTGCGGAAATCAAGAAATACTACTCACTGGGCGAAATCTTAAATGGCTAAAACACAAAGTTAAAACGTTAGGAGTTTGGCTCTCAGTTGATCCGGAAGCTACCGCAACCCTAAATTATAACGACAAACTAGATAAAGTACGGAACATTTTAAGCTGCTGGAAATATCGCAGGCTTACTATGATAGGTAAAATAGCAGTTCTAAAAAGTTTAGTAGCTTCTCAACTGGTTTATGTGCTGTTCTCCTTTACGCACAAATGTGAAAGCTGTCAAAGAAGTAAACAAATTATTCTATTCTTTTCTCTGGAATGAAAAAGGAGATAAAATCAAACGAAAAGTCATTATTAATGATTACTCAAAGGGCGGACTAAAAATGATAGATGTAGAGTCTTTTAATAAGTCTCTAAAAACCATATGGATAAAAAAAATATTTAGAAAAAAATAACCAAGGAAAATGGAAATTGTTTTTTGATCTTGATTTAGAGAGATTTGGAGGCACAATATTTCTCACGGTAACCTCAATATGAATGACATCAATAAGATCTACAAAATCCATAACGGTTTTATAAAAGAGGCTCTCACAATTTGGACGGAAATAAATTTTGAGAACCAAATAATTTCTGAGAATCAATTTCTTGACCAAAGCTTATGGCATAATTCACTTATTAGAGTTAATAATCGACCTCTTTTCTTTCCAGAGTGGTATAAAAAAGGAATTATACAAGTGAAACATCTGAAAGATGACTTAAATAATTACCTATATTTAACTGGCCTGCAAGAAAAATACTGTTTGACCATATGCCCTTTAAAGTACTATGGTCTCTTGTCTGCTCTTAAATGCCTGTGGAATACACATAAAAATAAATGTAATATAAATAACTCTGAATATGAAAGCTTTTCCACAAGATTGATGCGAGCCAATAAAACAAGTTCATTGGTATATAATAAACTTATAGAGAGAAAAAGCATTCTTCCTACACAAAGTCAACAGAAATGGAAAAGCGATTGCAACTTAAACGATGATAAATGTATCAACTGGTGCGAGGCATACCTACTGGCCTCCAAATGCACAAAAAGCACGAGACTAATTGAATTCCAATTCAAGTTTTTACATAGACGAATACCAACTAATGAATTTCTACATAAAATAGGAATAAAAAATGATCCAAAATGTTCCTTTTGTGAAAAAGAACCAGATAAACTTGAACACCTTTTTTGGTCTTGTCCTAAAGTTGTTTCTTTTTGGAATTTTTTAATGGCGCGGTTAACTCTATCCCAAATTATTTCAGAAAATTATATAATGAGTCGGCATCTGTTGCTTTGGGACTGATGCCGGATGCTTCAAAAAACCATCTACAATTAAATTTCTGCTTTCTGCTAGCAAGACACTACATCTGGATTTGTAAATGCAAAGAAACAGCACCTACAATCGAATGCTTCCTGCGATACCTTAAAACAATTTATGAAATCGAAGTCAAAGCGGGTGACACTCTCCCCAAAAAATGGAAACTCCTAGACACTCTATGGTAAGAGATCCCCCCCCCCCCCCCTCCGTTCCCCTCCTCCCCCTCCTCCTGTAGCAATATCCTTCAGTAGAAGTTGGCGAAAATGCCCTGTAATGACTGGCACAATGTTTTTAAACCCATTTTCTCACCATTGTTATTAACTGTGTAAATAAGTAATGTGAGTAGTCAGATGTGTAAGTACCGTTTGTAAATAATGTACTTAGTATAGCAAGTGATGTAAATACTGTTAGTATAATGATGTAATTCGTGAATCAATGTAAGTAAGTTATGTAAAGTTTAATAAAAGTTTTGTGTCAAAAAAAATAAAATAAATAAAAATAAAAAAAAATAAATTGCAACGTTTCCGCACCAGAAATGGACGGTTTCAGTTGTTGTCGGCGAAAAGGGAACCTTTGTTGTTTCGTTTTGGTACAATCAAAGTATGAATGCATTCATACGCGACGGCCAGTTCTTCCCGTCGTGTTAACTATAAAATTATCTGTTGAATTCGTCCTGGACTTTCGAGGATCGTGAATCATTCACTGCCAAATACATTGGGGATGTCAGGTAAGTCCATTTACTTTTTCAACCCAGCGTTTTGCCATAAAGTGACCGCCTTTCACGCGTATGAAATCTTAGATTTTATTAAAAGTCAAATTATGAGACTACTGTGGGCTTGACTTTACAATACCCGGCCACTCTGAAGTCGCATTACTCATGCATCGCGGCCCGCGGTCCCACGGTGAATGAATAAGTTCAAATTTGTGACACCGCGGTGCGCGGTCCCACGGTATCGTGAATACCGCTCGATAAAAAGAACGCGGGCTTTGATAAGTCGAAAATATAATTTTTACATTTTTTGGCAATTAAAATTCGGAGTTTAGCGCTGATCTACAAGGGCTCTACATGGAAATGGTTAGCTTTCATTTATTGTTACGGTAACACCATACACTTCGATTCTTAAACTTTGTGGGTTAAGCGCTGATCTATAGTGATTAGGACTAAGAACTGCTTCGAAATGGTAAGCTTTCATTTGTTGTTACGGTAATACCATACAAATCTTAACTCATTGTCTTCAGGTCTTTAAAATTTCAGACGAATTCGTCTGATGACGAAAAACACTCGCAAAAATTGCGTTACTTCCGATTGCCTCCAAATTTGGCCCACAGGAAGTTAATAGATTTGGCTAATTATGTGCCTAGTTCCAGTCCCATCGTGTTTTGAGCTTCACGTAGTATTTGTGACGGCTTTTGCGACCACAGGAAACCCAAGCGTAATGTTTGCATATTAATGATATTTGAAAATATAAGACATTGTATGGAATTTCGAATTCAACGTTTTAAGCAATATATAAAATCAAAATTGCTGAATAAAATCGTTGAAACATTTACTAGTGTCGTATTCTATCTTTACACAGTGTTTCTACGCTATTTGAACGATTTTTAGTCCATTTATCTTACCTTGTTTAATATAATGGAAAAGAAGGAGAGTTCGGAGCTTTCGGCGTTCGACACGTGTCCACAAATGGCTCAACAAAATAGGTGCTGCTCCCATTCTGACTGGTCGTCCTCACAGTAGAATAACGTTAAATTGCATTTCTTCGAACAACTTGAACATCCTTTGTTGATTATGACGAACAAACCGCTCCACAAAATCACATAGCACTGCAAAATAGGCGCCAGAGAGCGTGAAGAACGGAAGAGACCACGGTGCGCGGTCAATACTGGGTACCAGAGTAAAATCAAACCCCACAGGGAAAGGAACGTTCAATTTTGACAACCTGTCATTTTTGTTGCACCTTGGTCATGCTTTCGACGTTAAAACGGCCTCTTGAAGAGGAGGAGACAAGGAAGAAGCGACGGAAAACGGACCGTGTATCTGTTTCCTTCTTTACGTCTATTAGTAAAACATTTACCAACATTTACATTTACATTGAGCTCGGTTCAGCTCTTAAGGTGGTCAGACACGAGGGGTCATGCAACAGGGACATGTCGCAGCGACATGTAGAAGCGACAAACATTTGTGCAGTACAAACTGAAGGACATGTAGCAGGGAGTGTAGCGGGGACATGTAGCAGGAAAGAAATCATAGCGCTTGCACACCACATGAAAATGTCACGGGGACATGTCTCAGGGACATGTTGCAGCGACACGTCCCCTCGTGTGAACTGATACTATCATAATTGTACAACACCAATTTTGGGGACATTTTGTCCCCGCGACATGTCTCACGGAGTTCAACCTGATGAGAACCCTAGAAATTTTGCCCTGAATTTTCTAGGATTTGTTCGTGATTCGTAAGCCACTAAAGACCACAACGAAATGAGTGCGCTTAGCTTTTAGGATTATTACTTGAGCGGAGGAGCCCAAGTTATAAAATGCAGTTTGGTAGTGCACGAATTTGCCATCGGGCTCTAATGCGCGTGCGTCAAACTCAGTCAAGCGTAACGACGAGAAGAATACTGGTCAGCTGGCGTCTCGGTTAGCTTCAACGCTTTCTTGATAGGCTCGCCGGAGAAAATTAAATTCTAGTGGCAGATAAATTCTGATATCTTGATCGTTTACTCTTTAGCCGTAATTCAGTATTTAAATTCAATTGAATCGATGGAATATTAATTAATATTGAGACTCTTTAGAATGGAACTGTCCGATTTATGACAATTTCCCATCCGTGCGCTAAAACGGGCGGACAAATAGTCACTTACATAAAATCGTCCATTACAAAAATACAGTTTCAAACGACTAGTTCTTCTAGATATAACTGAATAAAATAACTTTCGCACTACATAGAGAAAGGTGCAACAAGAAAGAACAATTTCTTCACGGCAGATTTTGATCACGTGCTAGGCAACGACGAGATCTGCTAACAGATCGAATTTCATTTGAACGGCTAAAGAATTATTTTCAACGGCTTGCAGTGAACGGCTGAAACAGAACAAAAATTTCCAACGGCTGGCTGTGAACGGCTATGTTAAAATTTAGAATGGAGTGAGTTTTCAGTCAAAAAGCGAACAAAAGCAAAATAGGTCACTTTATGTAAACAAGGGCCCCAAGTGCCAAACTTATCAAGCGCGCGCGAGTTGGCTGTGACATACTAAAGGGTGAATGAAACCGACTCACTGCAAATTGAGTTGGAATTATCAAAAAGAACGCGTGACAAATTGCCCAAAACACCGTAAATAGCAATGCTCCCCTCTAAAAAGATGAGAACAAAATTGTAAGAAAAAAGCAACCAATAAATGCAGGCGGTGGCGCTTGCCAAAAAAGAAATGTTACAAGCTTGGAAAAAAACCAGCCAATACCAAAGGTATGCCAGATTCATACTTTAACCTCTAATCGTGGTACAAGGAATGTATGAATAAGTTGTGTGTGTGTGTGTGTGTGTGTGTGTGTGTGTGTGTGTGTGTGTGTGTGTGTGTGTGTGTGTGTGTGTGTGTGTGTGTGTGGGTGTGTGGGTGTGTGGGTGTGTGGGGGGGATTATTGAAACCACTACCTTGAGTGGTCATGTGTCGAAGATGAGGTCATATGACGTAAAATAATCTTAGTAATGTGTAAAGTTGGCTTTTCAGAAATCCCATATCGATCTAATATTATTGAATATCAATGAAAAGATTCTAAAACAAATTAAAATTTAAATATGTTAAATAAAGCTTACAGAAACAGAACATTTAACACTTTAACTGGTTAATAATTTAACTGTTCCTATTAAGCCCAATAAATACGAAAACTGTGGTAGAAAAGCCATAATATGGTTCTTGCATTTCACATTTTTAACCGAAAATCGACACTGTTGAAAAGGTACCGGTATAACATGGATTAAAAACAGCGCGAGTTGGTTTTACAGCCATGCTCCGTCACGCTTGACCAGTATCCACGAGACTGAAATGGACATTTGAATATTTCTTTGTAACGTCCAAGATTTGAATGAAACCTTGAAGATCTCGCTGGAAAACAATTTGAATGTCACAAGTTAACGGAAAAATAACTTCGCTACACGCATAAAAAAAAAACTACCGTATTTTCTCGATTAAACGCCGGACCCCGATTAAACGCCGGCCTCGTATAAACGCCGGGTAGCCGAGGCCAAGTTTGAAATAAACGCCGGGGGCGTTTGTTTGAGGTCCCGGCGTTTATTTGCGTCGAGCCAACAAGTAAAGATATTCACTAGAAAAGCACTGCTATGACACTTACAAGTATACGGTATACTGCTTTTATAATTTTAATAAATGTTTAACGAACAAGTCTGGCCTAACATTAACTGCGATGCATGCTGTATAACAACTCAAAATTGAAAACATATGGCAATGTTCACGTTCCTGTTGTTATGACTGACGCACTCTCTTCTTTGTAGTGCTTGCTGTCGTTAAAATCGCGAGGATCCCTCCAGCGTTTGTTTATTAGTTGTTTTAGTCTTGTCAAAAATTGTGCTTTCTGGGTGGCATAAATCGCGCATTGGACAGTAAAAGGGACTTCAAGGCCGCCTTGTTCCAAGTTTTTTAGCTCTGTAGGTTTTCTGTCTCACTTTAGCCGAAACATTCCCTCCATGTTTTACGAAGAAGCAAAGAGTGGATGAGAGCTCGATAGGGATGATAGGGATGTGTCCGACATTTATCTTGTCGTTATCAGGTCCATGCTCACGGTACACAGTCATCGCACAAGGATCGTACTTGTTGTTTTCTTGACAGAAAATTTAACTTCATTAATAAACGCCGGACCCCGATTAAACGCCGGCTTCAAATAAACGCCGGGTCCCCGAGACCAAGTTTGAAATAAACGCCGGGGGCGTTTAATCGAGAAAATACGGCAATATTGTTCGGATATGTAACATTTAAAGTAAAATGATATTTTGTTGCTCTTTGTTTCCGAAAATGCGGTAAAATTCTCATGGGAATTCCGAATCTCGAAATAAATTTACAAAACCGACGCGTAAACTTGAAAACTCCATTCAGTTTTCAAAAATACTGGTCACGCGTGACGGAACATGGCTGTAAAGGTATACTAGCATACACCCCGGCCATGGGTTTTCCTTCATATTTCTGTGTGTGTATGTGTGTAACTGCGCCTGTGAAAGTAATAGCTGCATGTGGAGACCAAAGCAAAATAACAACAGCAAATACCAACTATCATTAGCAAACTAACTAAGTTTTCTTCTTAAACTTCAGGTTCTTGGAGAACAATCTCATAACCTCTATTTCAAATGACACCTTTGCGAACCTCCAAAGTCTCATGTATTTGTAAGTACTAAAAATAAGTACGAAATAATGTGATATGCAATATGCATTATGTTCACTGACCTGTTGTAAATATTTTAAAACATATTATTTATGTATACAGTATGTTGCCCAGTTTCCGGCCACTTTAGTTTGTAATCGCTATAACTCCTTTGTTTTGCACGGAAAATTTCTCAATTTCCTTTCAAAGACAGTTCATTTACTTACCTTTAAAATGTTAAATGGTTGGCGGCCTTCCCCAAGTATTAAAGAAATTGTACCATTTTTCGCAAAACTAGTAAGTTGCCCAGTTTCCGGCCAGCTAGCCCAGTTTCCGGCCACCGACTTAAAGTAAATTTTCCTTGAAACCGCTCGACGTAAACCGACTTGTAAGTCCCTTGATCATGGTGGTCGCCTAGTTATAAATATCAGGTAAGTTTCAATATTAAGCTTTGTCACCTACCGTTTTACTCAGTATTCAAAATACGTATGACCTTAGTGACCCGGAAGCGTGTCTTCCGCAGTTTGTTGACAGACTACTACTAAAACAAATCATGACTTACGTACTTTTAGTCACGCTATACATGCATAAGCTGTTGTTAATTCGTAATCTTTGTTACACTAACACATGTATCTTTAATTTCTCGACCAGGAAATTTTAATATTCGGTTCTTTCACTTAATAAGAAATAGGTTTTGAGCAATGTGTCTTTTAGTGGCCGGAAACTGGCACACTAGGTCGAAATCTTCGCTGAGAGTTTGACTGCTAAAATTTCAGGAACAGCCCTATTCCAGCTGACGATGATAGATTCCCTAATCACTTTCATCTTTAATCTTATATTTGTCCAAAAATTATGAAGCTCCTTGAGATATTTCCTGTGAAACGAGCTATTTGTTTATCTACGGTAGTTTTGATGTGCAGTGAAACGAGCCAAAATTAATCGCTAAACGTTCAATCACCTGGACAAAACATTTCCTTCCTCGGCCGTTCCTTGTTCAAAAAGAACGCCAAAACCACCAATGTGTAGCGGAAATGTTCGTCTTTCTTTCGGAACGCTTCGGTGGACGAAAATTTAAAACTCCGACGAACATAACCGACGTAATTGTTTTTTGGCCGGAAACTGGTACTGGCCGGAAACTGGGCAACACACTGTACAGTAGGTTGCTCCCCGTTCGCTGCAATTAAGAAATGGTAAACGCGCAGCGTGCAACCATCGAGTTATGGATGCACGCGGGAGGTTGCTAAGCACGAAAGAAGCGTAAGAGTCGCACGAGGCGATAGCCTTGAGTGCTTAGCAAACCTCCCAAGTGCATCCATAACTCGATGGTTGCACAGCTGCTGCGTTTACCATTTCTTTTATAACATTAAGACTTAACATCTTTCCTTTCGGATAGAAATATTTATTGAATCTCGTCCTGCTTACATGAAGTCAAAAGCACGATCAACCGCGCGAAAATGTTCATTCAAAAAACTGACAAAGCGACACATCAACATTTTTCTTGGCTCGCGGTGAGTTAGTTTATGTTTTCTCGATCTCGTACAAACAAACAATTTCAAACTGCTCCGAAAGTTAACCTAAATATCGAACTGACAACAAACAAAAAATGCTGTCGGTAAAACCGTTTCTCAAAAGTTAGTTAAATTTGGATCGGTTTTCCGAAGAATTGAAGACAAACTGCACATTTTGAATGGTGCAATCTTGGAAGAATGGTGCCACTTCTCTTGCAACCTGTGAAGGATTTATTTCTTGACGTGAACCACTGCTCACTCGGACTGTGGATTGCACTGAGGAAGCCGTGGATACACAACCAGTGCTTGGGGCCGAAAGAGCCCTTGACAGCACATCACTGCAATTTTGAAGCTGTGAAACGGATGGTCGAGAGTTGTAATGTGCAAGGGACTGCTCGTTTCGATGGCCTGAAATTGACATGATATGTCGATTGGGAACGCCAGCATTGAACCATAATGTTATGGCCGTCGCTCTGATGCTGTGGTTTGTGTATATTTTGGACAGCCCAGCCGCTTCGCTGATTTTTTTCATCATGTTTGCCAGGGTGTTGACGCCTAGTGGCCTTTGCTCGAACCACACGTCTGTTTCAGGACTGAAATTTGCCTTTGGATACTGGAAAAACGCACTGCAATTCGGGTTAATCTTTTCAAGGTACAGCTTTAGAGCCTTGTAGCCATCGTATTGCACTGCAGTTTCGTACATCCTAGCTTCTTTTTCGTTACTGGGCTTGTCGTTGACACCACCTGGATGGTTCTTCGAAGCTTCATCATGGGTCATGGTTGCGAATTTTCGCCCGGCTGCATCGACGGCAAACTTGAAGCTTGTTGTGGTAAGAGCTCTCTGTCCTTCACGACCTCTTCGGCAAAAGAAAAGAACAATATGGAACCAGACATTTCTTAAAAGCGAGAGTGGGGAAGAAAGAGAGAAAACACCGCTGGCTTTGAGCTGTTTGAGATGCTCTTCTTCAATAGCAGGTTTGTGGGTTGCGTTTTCCTTTCCACTTCGTTTTAAATTGATACTTTGCGCGTCTAACATCTGGTTTGACCGCAAAAATCTCGGATCACTTGCTAGCTGGAGCCCTTTGTTGTGTGGAGGAGAGTTCAGATATCTTTCAATTCCGTGTCTGAATCCAAGCAAGGTGGATTTACTGTATGGCTCCCCTTTTTGTGTTCGTGCTTCGGCGTAAAATCACCTCATGTTGTGGTCCAGCTGACCGATTGTCATGTTTTCAAGCGGTGTTTGTATAGCTTTCTCTGAGCACCAGGCTGAAATTTAACACGTGAATGGCTTAAAAAAATTGGTCTCTGTTACTTTCGTTATTTAGTAAAATAAAAGAACAGACAACTGAGGCTTGGAAAGTGTTAAAACTGAACCTTATATTTGTGCACGATGCAGTCGCTCCTTCAAGCGGTTGTCAGAGTTCAATGATCGAGCAAAACTAAAAAAAATTATCTTAGGCTACCAATATTTTGATAAAACTTCCCTTATTAACGCTCAGTAAAAAAATATATTCAACGTTTTTGGAACAGGCGGATTTAATATGTAAGACATTAAAACGTGCAGAAATTTGTTAAAACTCTCAACAAATTCAATTATGAAAGTTAATGTACAGGTTTTGCTCGCAGAAACATTAAAATGGCTTTCGACGACTGAAAAATTTTAAAATGAAAGCTTGTGCGGAATTTTATTGTCGCCAAATCGCCGAAAAACACTCTCTACAATTGCTGCTACACATTACTTACCTCGAAAGGTTGATACAGACCAAGTTGTTGTTTTTTTTGGTCTTCTCCGAGTGTAATAGGACTAATAAGTTATAAGTTTATGTTTAACGGGGGAAAAGTGAAGTTAGATTTAAGAACCTGGTTTCACCTACAACGCATAGTAAGTGACTGAGAAAACAAGTAAATGACAAGTAAGAAATAAACTGTAGCTATCTGGACTAGGTGGGCTAAGAGATTGATGGTTTATCTATGGAAAGTTTGTCCAGAAGTCTTTTTAAACACTCGGACGTACCTCGCAAACTTATACCCCCAAAGTGGTACAAGGCGGGTGGGGAGGGAGGTGGGTTTGGTTGTGACCCCTCCCTTGGGTTTTTGCGGTGTTACAATATATCGGAAATATTTTACCTCTAATAGGTAGCCTGTTATGTGCTCTACAAAATCACCTAATTATTATGGGTTATGGCGCCGCTGGGGGTCTGTGATGTCCTCAAAAATGACCGCCAAGATTTCCGCCATATTGGATTTATTAAAAAATTAAAATTAAGCTGGAAAATACAGAAATTGCGATTATTTGGTTTCTAGAGATGTTAAGTATGATATAATTAAACATTGTGCTGCTTTTGGTCGTTTCAGGGAAAAATGGTGAAAGATGCGCATTTTTAATCAAAAATGCCTTTACGTCAAGCTATTTATGACGTGATATCTCGTTACCATAGCAACTGATTGTCGCCAAACTTTACGAAAATGTGTCTCAAAGAAAAGCAAACAGGTACTGCAGACGGCTGGAGATAACAAGAAATGGTATTGAAGGAATCGACGAAAAACTTTAAGGGAAGGGGTTGGCATCCAACCCCCCTCCCTTTCGTTGTACTTCAGAGGGTTAACTATGTAAATGAACAGCGCGTCTGATACAAGTAAGAGTGTGACACTAAAGACTTCTCGTGGTTGAAATAATGGTGGTCAGATCCTTCATTTTTTACTCGTGAATGCGCGCAAGCGCAATGAACGAGTTATTTGAGAGTGGTGGAAAATCACTCCATCGCTCGAATTTGAACTTTATATTAATTTCATCGGAATTTATAGCGGAGCTCTGCGGGCCGAAAGCCCGCGCGGAGCACCATGCTCATAGAACCCATGCCCGCTACTTTTCATGGTCATAGCCAGCGGAATGTTTCGCGGGCGGCGTCTGTTACATGTGTGAACGAGCGTCGCGCAAGGCTAGCTCGCGGGCGCGTATGACGTCGCAAAACATGCGCGAATGACGCCACACGCGAAGCTACATAGTTGTCAGCTCGGCAAACACTTTAAAAGTTGGATCTTTCGCAGTGTCTAGCGGAGCAGTAAAGTCATTATTTCCCTGCATTTTTTCGCGGTTTGCTACTCAAGACAGGGATACTTAATAAGGGATACTCAGAAGCCGCTTTAGTGGAAAAAGAAGAGCTTTCAGGGATAAAATCTTGCTTCGAGGAACCCTCATACGTTTTTATCAATGCAGGAGCAATGCGGGTAGATGCCTTGTTTTTATTACGGATTTCAGAACCGAAGAAGCGGAGTTTTAAAGAATTTCCAAGCAGTCCAGTGACTTAAAGGTAAAATAAATCACATTTTCGATAGGAATTTATGTTGATATCAATTTTTGATTGACTTTTCCTTTGTGTTCTCTTACGTTTTGGAGACATGTTTATGTAACGTGCTCAAATTAAGTCGTGTTGTTATCTTGAATTTCATCGAGGACAGCTCTGCCTTGATGCGCTATAAATGGTACGTGTTTTGCTTTTAAACAGAAACTAATGGAGATTTGAAAAAAAAAATTTCGAAAGAAGATTGTGTTGTCCATTTTTTAGGGTGTTTCTTGGTGTTGCGGAAGCCATTGTTGGTTAGCTTTTGTGTTGCGGTGTGGGTATTGTTCAGTGTCTTTTGAATCTTTTGTTTTACGTCATTTGGTTCACACCATCCGCAACACCAAGAAACTACCATTTTTTATGTGTTTGTTTATTCATTACATACATTGAAAAGCGATTTAATGTAAACAAAACAAAACTTAGATTTTCTGTCTTCACTCGCGTCGCCTTATGCAAATATGTTTGTGTAATTTTGCAATTTTGATTTCCTAATCAGTTTATCGGGCAATTTTTGACAACGAAAACTGTATTTTATTCGGAAAGTAGTCGTACTAGTTCTGGACAGAGAAAAGTTGTTTTTGAACTTTTGTATGGTCTAAATGTACTGTGCAGACGGTCGGATAGTACTGTTTTCTGGGAACTGCTAAAATTGAAAAATAGCCCGGTCGTCAACCTTAATTATTGTGCTTCCGACCTTTCACCTTAGTTAAGTTTAAGCTTGTTCAAAGTGCGACGCTGTTAGGCTCTGCCTATATATATATATAAGTGAATATATATATATATATATATATATATATATAAGTGAATATAATATATATATATATATATATATATATATATAAGTGAATATAATATATATATATATATATATATATATATATTATATATATAATATAATAATAATATAATAATAATATATATATGTGAGAACAGAAATTTTCACAACAAAGACTATGAGTGAAAAAGTGCCTCAGCCGGGAGTTGAACCCGGGTCTCCTGATGACCGGACAGATGCCTTACCACTAGGCCACTGAGACAACCACACTTACACAAACACAAACAACACATTTGTGGCTTCATAGTGGAAAGCTCTTGGGAGACATTTTTACACAAATTCTGCAATTAGGATCGCGTCACTTTACCCAGTCGTTCAGCGATTCACAGTCCACTCCCCTTGGAAATTAATTTTACTTTATTACTCATAATCTTTGTTGTGAAAATTTCTGTTCTCACTTTAACTATGTATTTATTTCAGAAATCGCTGTGAATCGCCTTCCGAACGAGAATAGGTTGGTGATCCAAAGATTATGAGGCAATTAGTTGTCCATATCTCCCTTCCCACACTAATTTGTAAATATGTATATATATATATATATATATATATATATATATATATATATATATATATATATATATATATATACTCACTTTTATATATATCCTCAGCCTCCATTACGGAATACATTATCGAGGACGACGCAACGCAACCTAGAAATCAATCCAGAAAATAACTATTCAGCAGAAGTGCTGTCTGCTAAATCCTTTCATAAGCGAAACTAAGGCATATGAAATTCGTTTTCGGACATATATGGCTCGAATTCGCCGCGCGATCGGTCGGTGTGTCTCTAAAGAAAAATGTTATTTTTGTTTCGCTAATCAAAAATGCGACACTATAGGTTGAAAAGTGTGTCCAATTTTGGAGATTCTTGGTCGAGTGATGACATAAAGAAGACTGATTACAATATAGATTATTGAACGCGGCGCCCCATAGTAAAGCTCAAATGTTTTAATGTTATTGAAGTAATCAATTAATAAAAGCTTTCGGTGGTCAATTGTAAGCTTATAGCGGAGCACCATAGTTATAGAAATTGAGTAATTCTATGCGAGTTTATTTTTTTTTCACATGTAAGCCGTGTTTGTTTCAAAAAAAGTATTTTTCCAAGCGAAAACATACCTTTCTAGAGTTCAAAATTAAAAACAAGTCTTAAAGGATATTCGACCACCGATAAAGAGGACACTATAGCACATAAAAGGGAATAAATCATCTTTCGAGTACGATTTTTACGAAGACCAAACCTGTTTGAAGAACTATTAAAAATATATCATTCTTACAACCGAGTAACAGATTCTCTTGATATTTTTCAAGCAGTTTTAGGATCATCACGGTAAGACAATTAATATATATAAATAGGCTTAGCCTAACAGCGAAGCTCTCTGAACAGAAAGCTGATGATAAGCTTAACTTAGGCGAAAGGTCGGAAACACAAAAAACTATTAAGTCTGATAAAAAATCTATGTACTTGCAGCACCGGCGCTATGCAGGAATTCTCAAAATTAACGACCTCTTTGACACACAGCAAAACTGCTTTCTGTCCTTCGACTCTTTTCGTAATAAATTTAACGTAAGATGCAATTTCTTACAGTACTTTAGCCTTGTTAACGCCATCCCTCAAAATTAGAAAAAACTTCTTAATTGCTCCCTCGAACCGTACAAAGCTTAACACCGCAAATATTAATAGAGGAAATGACTTGCAAAAAAAATTATACTAAGCTGCTGTCTCTTCGATCAATGCCTCCGCCGACTTGTGAGAAAAGACTCTTAAATTTTGGCTACCAAAAGGATGATTTGAGAAAATTATATCTATTGCCTTTTGAAGTAACAAAAGAAGTAAAGCTATCAATGTTCCAGTACAACATTATTCACAATATTCTGTGCACTAAGAGCTTATTATTTAAAATGAAAAAAGAAGACTCCGCACGCTACCCTTTTTGTCCAGCAGATCATACCATCATTCATCTTTTCACTGAGTGCACGCAAGCCCCTTTGTTCTGGAAGGAGTTTCTGGATTGGGCTTCACGCATGGTGAACTCAAAATTATCGCTTTCAATAAAAGAAATTATGTTTGGCATTATTAGTAATGATTCTAAATTCTGTTTAGCCCTCAATCATTTAGTCATTATAGGAAAGTATTTTCTTTACGTAAAAGCTCTTAACAGTAAACTTTACATATTTAATGAATTTCTCTTCCTAGCTCGTGATAAAATTTGTCTAGAAAAATATATTTCTTGTATGACTGGTCGCGAAAAAGATTTCAGAACAAAATGGTCTGTTTTCTCGTCTCTTTTAAATATGGTATAAAATTCTGTTTACTTGACTGATTGCGCTCCCATTTAATTTTAGTTACCACTGTTTTACTGTGTTAGGTTTTTTTTTTGTCAACTTTAAGTCGTAGTTTTCGTTTTGTTGCAGTTTGTCTTTTGTGAATGTTAACTGTACGTGTGTATGTTCAACAAAAAAAAATAGCGAAAGTACTATACTTGCAAGTTGTATAAGTATCGCATTGTAAGTAGTGTAAACATCGTTTTTGTAAATATTGTACTGTTTGTTTCGTAAGTGATGTAATAAACAAAAAAAAGAGCTCCATTGTTGACCAGTATCCGACCAGCGATCCCAATATCCCAGAAGACGACCTTTGGTGATCGTGCCTTTGCTCGTTCCGGACCATTTCTGTGGAACAAACTGCCGCTTGAAACTCGAAACGGTCAAAGTGTAGCCATTTTTAAGTCAAAGCTACTTTTAACATTTTTAACATTTCTATATTTTTAATATTTTATCGTTTTATCGTTAATTGTAAAGTGCTTTAGAATATTTTTTTATAATTTTAGCGGTTTAGAAATGTTAATTATTATTACTTATTATTATCCCACCACAACAATAACGTCATTAACCATCGGACATACAAGGGGGGGGGGGGGTGGATGCCATCTACCCCCTCCTAAGATTAGCACATGCAGTTTTTAGTAGCTGTTCGTTTATCCTTGAGACACATTTTGGTAAAGTTTGGGGACAACCTGTTGCTATGGTAACGATTTATGACGTCATAAGTGACATGAGGTCAATCCATTTTTGAATAAAAATGCGTTTTTTTCACCATTTTTAATAAAAAAAAACATAAATGCTACCAAAAGCATCAAAATGTTTAATTGTATGTTATTTTGCAACTCTAGCAAACAATATTTGCAATTTCCGCATTTTCCCGATAAATTTGAATTTTTTGTAAAATCCAAGATGGTGGCCATCATGGAGGCCATTTTGATGACGTCACGGACCTCCAGCAGCGCCACAACCCATAATATTTACCTTAACTTGTAGAGAACATCGCGGGCTAACTATTAGATGTAAAATATTTCCGAAATATTGCAATATCGCAAAAACCCAAGCGGGGGTTGCACCCCCCTCCCACACACACACACACACACACACACACACACACACACACACACACACACACACACACACACACACACACACACACACACACACACACACACACACACACACACACACACACACACACCCCTTGTACCGCGGTGGGGGTATAAGTTTGCGTGTACATCCGAGGGATAAAGATGTAGTTTTGCTTTTTAAAGAACACTAAAAATGGTGACATAGCCCCTTTAATGACATTGAATGTGCACACGCTTTGTACAATATAAACCATTGGGAGTTACATTTTAACACTACAAATGATGACATATCCCCTTTAATGACATTGAATGTGCACACGCTTTGTACAATATAAACCATTGGGAGTTACATTTTAACACTACAAATGATGACATATCCCCTTTAATGACATTGAATGTGCACACGCTTTGTACAATACAAACCATTGGAAGTTACATTTTAACACTAAAAATGATGACATATCCCCTTTAATGACACTGAATGTGCACACACTTTGTACAATACAAACCATTGGGAGTTACATTTTAACAGTAAAAATGGCGACATAGCTCCTTTAATGACACTAAATGTGCACACACTTTGTACAATACAAACCATTGGGAGTTACATTTCAACACCATAAATGATGACATATCCCCTTTAATGACACTGAATGTACACACACTTTGTACAATACAAACCATTGGGAGTTACATTTTAACAGTAAAAATGGCGACATAGGCCCTTTAATGACACTAAATGTGCACACACTTTGTACAATACAAACCATTGGGAGTTACATTTCAACAGTAAAAATGATGACATAGCCCCTTTAATGACACTAAATGTGCACACGCTTTGTACAATACAAACCATTTGGAGTTACATTTCAACACCATAAATGATGACATATCCCCTTTAATGACACTGAATGTACACACACTTTGTACAATACAAACCATTGGGAGTTACATTTTAACAGTAAAAATGGCGACATAGCCCATTTAATGACACTGAATGTGCACACGATTTGTACAATACAAACCATTGGGAGTTACATTTTAACACTAAAAATGATGACATAGCCCCTTTAATGACACTGAATATGCACACGATTCGTACAATACAAACCATTGGGAGTTACATTTTAACAGTAAAAATGGCGACATAGCCCATTTAATGACACTGAATGTGCACACGATTTGTACAATACAAACCATTGGGAGTTACATTTTAACAGTAAAAATGGCGACATAGCCCCTTTAATGACACTGAATGTGTACACGCTTTGTACAATACAAACCATTGGGAGTTACATTTCAACAGTAAAAATGATGACATAGCCCTTTTAATAGGGTGTCAGTAAAACGCGGAGTCGGGGCCGGGGTCGGAGCCGGGGTCGGGGTGGGATTAGGTCTAGGATTAGGAATGGGATTAGGCAAAGTGTTAGGATTAGGTAAATGGATTATATTTAATCCCATACCTAATCCTAGACCTAATCCAATCCCGACCCCGGCCCCGACCCCGCGTTTTACTGACACCCCTTTTAATGACACTGAATGTGCACACGCTTTGTACAATACAAACCATTAAGAGTTACATTTCAACACTAAAAATGATGACATAGCCCCTTTAATGACACTGAATGTGCACACGCTTTGTACAATACAAACCATTAAGAGTTACATTTCAACACTAAAAATGATGACATACCCCCTTTAATGACACTGAATGTGTACACGCTTTGTACAATACAAACCATCGGTGAGTTATAAAAGTGACAAAAATGTTAGTTAACATTGTGATAATAGTGACAGCAGGTGATTTCATTTTGAGGTAGAAAAAAACAAGGGGGGAAGGTTATGTCGATGCACTGCTGTGAAATTAGCATGTTGTTTTCAATATATCCTTTTGGAAGATATATTAATGAAACAAAACCCAGGTGTAAGAATTACACATATGTTAATGTATTTCAGACTCCTTGGCGGAAACCGACTTCAGGAAATCCCCGAACAAGCTTTCAAGAACCTAAAAAGTCTTGAAATAATGTACGTAAGCGACTTTATTATATCTCTTAGTTAGTATGCGCGCTGTGATTGGTCAATTTAGCGGGCCGTATTTTTCAGTACGACCCGCTAAATTTGAGAGTCCCAGCATCGGCCTAGCATACGCTTACAAAAGTTGTTTTCTACATTACAAAATTATCCAGAGGAAACGTTTGAAGCTAAATGGGTTAACAGGGATGTCAGGTTACAAAAACTCTGCGATGAAATTAAGCTATAACTTTAGCAAAAAACTGATAAGCCGCGAATAAAAAAGCATTGACAACTTTCTCGAGTAAGCTAGCTAACATGCTTATTGTTTTGGTATTTAGCTTTTAGTAAGATTTTTTTCTACTAGCAAAACTAATAAGGTCACTAGCTATTTTTTGCGGTCATTTTCCCTTTGATGACGCTGAAAATATGGTGAAAATAGCTAAATAGTATACTGTTAATTTTGTAGTTTTCTTTGCCGGCTCGGGGTTGTCGGGCAAGACGTTATTATCGTCAGTCTCGTTACCGGTAGTCTTAGGGGCTATTCACATGATACCGGAATGACATTCATTCTGGAACGAGTTCACTCCATCTTCATATATTTCTCTGTATCTGTTTACATGATACCGAGACAAAATTTTGTTCTCGTACAGGTCATTCCGGAATGAGTTCACTCCGGTTTTCAATCCGAATGAAATTCTCGTTCAGGTATGACATTTCATTCTGGCATCATGTTAACTGAAAACGAACTTCGTTTCGAGATGAAAACCGCAAACCATGTAGTCTGGGGCGAGTGGTGCATGCGTATCGTTGCGCGAAACTTGCGCCATCTTTGTTTTTTGACCTGGCGCGAAAACCACGCAAGCGAGAACACCTTAGGCTGAGCGGGTCGATTTTGTCATGTGAATACAGTACAACTCATTTCGGAATATGAAACTCATTCCGGTATCATGTGTATAGCCCCTTAGAGGTCGAGGGCCTCTTGAAAAAGGCGGTTATTTTAGACATCTACAACAAAAGTGGCTCACAAAGCGGGAAATTTATTCTCTTCTGTCACGTTCATGATTCCAACAAAATGTGAATGCGTAGATAAAGTGTGCACCAGGTTTGGTGTAAAACCACGCTCATTTTCTCCCGTAGGTGACATTCGATGAGGTCTGAATTTTTGCAACAAAATTCTCCAGAACGTACACTTTTTCCCTCCAACTTTTATTAGAGAAATGCTTACTCGCAAAAGTTTGCTAGAAGATATTAGGGACCTTAAGCATCGACAACGAAACGGACGACGACGACGTTTCGCAACCGAGGCAGACTGGGCCAAGGGTTTCGTTTTCGGCGGGGAAAACAAAGTTTAAGCAGTGCAGCTTCCCAGATAGACGACTTTTTCTTTGCGAAGAACTTTGTCTTGTTACAGTCTTGTTATGGCATTCAAAGACCTCCGTACTTGCATCTTATAAGCTATGACGATGGTTTAATCGACGATGGCGAATTTATTGTTCTTTACGACCAGTATTATTCGATGTTGGAGGCAGTTCTCTAGTTCGTCGGGCAGCTTTTGTTTTTGTTTTGAAGTTAAAAGTGAATAACGATCTCGAGCAGCTTTTGACTTGCAGTTACGCTAAATTTCGGCTGCTGCAATGTTCTTCCATATTTGTCCTTTCTCAGGGCTCCTCATAGCCACATCATGTTCCAGCTGAGTCCACTGGAAAGTTGTCTTTACTAGCGGCTAAAAACAACATGGGAAATTATTAAATTTTAGTACGAAAAAATGAACATTTATCCTATAGTACAACCTAGAGTGAACGAGTAAACATAACCCGTCAGGGAACGAACAGCATCTAATCTAACAGGTTCGGAAGATAGCAGAGGAAAGCTTACTTGTCTTTCCGACTGGTTGTTCCGCCATCACTCAGGTTTTCAGACAAACCGAACCTGAAAAGTAAATTCAAGTTAGCAGGCGAAGAAATCGACAGAGTCCTTAACATTTGGATTCCGCTAATCCACAAAGAATATATTTCTACTTGTACTGAATGACAAGTAGGAAAAAGAGTGATTTACACGCAAAAATTATAGTTTTATACTTACGTTTTAGCGACGACGGCAAACCTCCCTGAATTTCGTCGTCGACGAAGGCTGGACAACGTTTTGACTATCTAACGCATGCCCAGAAGGTTCACGCGGGAAAATTTCACTTCCGGTCGGCGTCGTCGTCCTATTTCGTCGTCGATGCTTAAGGTCCCTAATTTTCAGACTCGCAACTTCCAAAAATCACTCGCATTTTGCGACTTTGCAAGTGTTAATTTCGAGCCCTGTCGTTTAACTCTAACAATTTAATTCAGCATTGACAAAAAGGTACCTTTCTTCGAAAGAAAAGTCTCTATGAAAAACATAAAGCTGCAAAACAACTTGAAACGGCTTCCATCGGCAAACTGTATCATATACGCTTAAATTAACTTAGTTTGATCAAGTTCTTGTCTGGTTATAAACTTAAGTTCAGAGTTATCGTTTGTGGCAGTGGCTCTAATAGGAACAACCTTGAAGCTACAGCATTACGCTAAAAGTGTATCTTGATTTCTCAGCGAAATTTCTCTCCTTGCAGTGGATTCAACGAAAACAATTTTTCGCGTATTCGCAAATACGCTCTTGCTGCAGCACACGCTGCAAATTTTTCAGGTGCGATTGAAATTCAAACTCATCCATGCACATAGTTTGGCATGAAGCCACTAAAGCACACAAAAAGCCAAAAGCAGCTTGCAGTATTTGATGACGAGATATTTTCAGTGTCCTTTTAGAAGTTTGAGAGTTTCTTCGTTCACCGCTGTAGATCGAAGTGCTGCCAAATTTTCCCGTTCGATAAAAAACTTTTCTTTTGGCGATTTTATCCCGGCGTTTTCATTCTTCTTTTCCTTACTTGTCTTCGCCAGTAACTAAGAATCCTTTTCAAAGAAAACCCGTCGTCCTACCGAACACATGGAAGATTAAATTAATTCGTTTATATAGTTTTCTTTCAAGAGCCACGCAAGTTCACGCCGAGTCTGAAGAATCGAGGATCGATCACACTATTTTTGAAAGCGAATAAAATTTGCTCTTTGCTTTCTTGTGACGTACGTCAGTCAAATGAAGCCGTCCATCTTTTGACTTGAAAGGTTTTCTTTATCTCCGATTAAGAGATATAATAAATATCTTATTAACCTCGTTTTCTCGGTCCGTAATGTAAATTACAGACCCTTGTTTTCCCCCTTCGATTTATGGCTCGCGCGCGAAAAACGTGGGCCGTAATTTACAGTACGACCCTCGAACTCGGTTGGTAAAAGGTATGAAGCACGATGATAACAACAGCAATTACTTCCCTGATGCCTTTGTTATCTATACTCTAATATGTGATGTTTCTCATGTATTGTATCAACGAATAGTGAGTATCCGTTGTTAAATTCAAACCTTAAAAAATTTCCTTTTTGTTTAGATTGCTCCAAAAGAACCATCTCTATAAAATCCCTGATCAGGCCTTCAAGAACCTAACAAGACTAGACATAATGTACGTATTCAAGAACAAATTTGTCTCTACTGTAACATTTTTTTTTTTTTGCAATAAATGACGTTTGTTAATGTCTTTAGTTACACTTTTTTTAATTCGTGAATACGCGAAGCGTATGTAGTAAGAGTTGTAGCCTTTGGTTAAAAAATTCACTCGATCGCTTGATCGGCTGTAAACTTTTCTTGGAAATTTCGCTCACTAGTGCTTAAGACTTCGAGCTCTGAGAACTTCAAATGGATTATTCAAGATTTAGTAAAACGCTACAGCACGGCAAATGCTGTTGTTTATGAAATGTGTCCCGCGGCTATTTATGGCGTGAGGGCTTCGCATGTAAGCGTTAACTGATTTCTGTAGGGTAATAAAGAAGTCTTGAAATTATACAGGAATTTAAACGAAGAACGTGACAAGTTTGAATAATGTATGGAACACGAGGGGTTTTCAATGCATTTAGAAAAGGGAAGAAGTGAAACAAGGTAATTCAAAGGAGCCATACTTCAAATAAATGTGGCTTCTAAACATATCTTAATTTCGTAACTGTTCATCAGTAGGATTCCTAAAATTTGTGCAATTCCACAATTGGTTTCGGCTCCGCCGATTTCCCTTTCGTAAACAAGTGATGCCATTTTTAACGATCGATGCCATCATTAACATTCATTATTCATTAGTAACCAAGCCTTTTGTAGTGGTCGATGCCATTTCTCTATAGTGTATGCCTGGATTGAGATGAAAGAAGGCTATCGTTATTAGATAAAACTGGGTTTAGGTAAAGCGATTATTAGACCTAAGCCAGATTCGCAATTAGGTTAGATCTAGGGGTAGGTTTAGGGTTATAGATGTATCATTAAGAAAAGCACCTTTTATATTTAAATTTTTCTTGGGTCTGACGGATCAACCCAGTGGTCTAGAGGTGAAGGAGGGATGTTAGTATGCAGAGGTTCCGGGTTCGATTCCAGGTAATTAATTGCATTTTTCTTGTTCTGATAGAAAAAATAATTCGAAAATTGGTGAAAAAGTGTCGCTAAAATGGCATCGCTTGTTTACGAAAGGGAAAATTGCTTCGGCTCCATCAAATCAATACCAATTGCAAAACATTTTAGGAGGAGCCACCCACAATGTGAGCACTGTTACTGAGAAGACATATTAGTAAGGAAAACAACGCAAAATAAATGTAGTACGTTAAATAACGAACTAAGCACACGCGTCAACTAAATAAGCCAAGCACGCGCGCGCACCTGCATCAAACTGAACGGAAGTAATATAGAAATTAAATAGAGGCGCTAGGATGATATAAACATAGTTAATCGAGAGACTGGTTGTGAAACCTGAAAATTGTCTTTGTTCGATCTTTTTGTTATCGTTTTTCGGCCTTAACCGTGCACAACACAATAGATGTCGGTCTTTTGTTCGAGCAACTGACCAATAGAAATGGTGCTATTCAATCATGAGGTGTGATCAAAAACAAAAGTTGTGCACGGTCAAGTACGGTTCATATACCATGCGCGATTTAGGGGTAACACTTATTCTTTTGTTAAAACAATAGAATATTAGAACACAAAAGAACGACAATACAATAGAAAACAATACCATCGAATATATTAGAATACATAATTTTACCTAATACAATGAAGGTGTACAATGTACAATGGAGCTGACACCCTAAATCGGGCATCATATGACGGTTCAACATAAATTGTAGCTCCTTTGTTATCGCCATTGAAGTCTGCAAGGTTTCATAACCAGTCCCTCGATTAACTATGATATAAAGGATCTAAAATAACAAAGGATACGGTGGTGTCTCAATTCTGGATTGCTAGTTTGTACATGTACTGAAGAAGGCCGTTTGTACATATACTGAATGTGATCATACTTTAAAATATGAGAAAACAAATCGGTAGTTTTTTCAAGAGTCAAACAAACTTAAATATCTTGAAATTTACAAATTACGCACTATAAAATCTTGTTCTTTCTTTGTTTTTAGTTTTTGCTGGTAGTTTCAATTTTTTTCCGATTATTCAGCAAAGTTTTCGGTTGTATCAAGCTTTCAAATAATAGGGTGCGATTGTATTCTTATTTTCGCGTTCCTCAGTTGCAACAGCTAAGGCAAATACACAAGCATAATACTTTGGAAGCTTTAATTCAGCAGACGACTGTGCAGCATAGCAATTTCTGTGCAGCCGATTTTGTGGAAACTTGCCCAAAGTTAAGCTTAAAGTCTTGGAACTTATTGAGCTCATTTAGAAAAAATAAAATCTGTCGTCGTTTGATGAAAATATTCGCGTTTTCTTAGAACTAGATGATGCAATGTTTCAAATCTGTTTCATGGCTCGTCAGTTCTTTGATTTTTTTGAAGACTTAGGTAAATGTTACAGCACAGTAAATGATGTTTTTAAATGTACGTGCAGCCTGCGAGCAAGCTCTCGGGCTCGGGGGCATAAACCAAATTGTGTTGCTAATACGATTTAAAACTAAAAATGTCTTAGTGTGACACAATACGCATTGTGAACTGGCTGACGTATTGTTTTAAATTTGTTCAATCATCACTTCTTTGATATCCTGGGAGAGAAAAGCCGGCCCCGACATCTCACGAAAGCGTGCCGCGAGTAGTGTATAATAGATTATTCACGGACAAAACATCATTTCTCACATTCTCCCAAACACAACCCATCAAATCAAGCAATAAGCTAAATGGCAGGTAATGGAAACTTGAAATAAAATTCATAGCTTATGCGAAACACTGGGGTGAATTTGGTTCGTTGATTTATTTCAATTCAAATGCCAATATCAATTCAAATGCCAATGCCAATTCATAGCTTTTGCTAACACGGGGGTGAATTTGGTTCGTTGATGACAACTTAAAATCAATTGCTAATAAATAGCAGAATTCCGTGATTTATTTCTCAAAATGGTTTTGTGGATTTTAGCTTAATGCTTGATTTAATGGGTTGTGTTTGGGAGAGCGTGAGAAATGATGTTTTGTCCGTGAATAATCTATTATACACTACTGCCGCGAGAGAACCTCTGGTCCCCAGGGTAATTATTTGACTGCTGCCCTATGAAATAACAAAAAGCTTAGACCGATCATAGGAGCCTTTGATTTAATCTCACTATTCCTCGCTTGTCAACTCCTTCTTTAAATATTTAAGTTTAAAAAGGTTATTCTTGCATCAATTCCCGCCTTGAACACTATTTACTCTGAAGACCCACACCACCCTAAAAGGGTACTGGTTAATATACTGTGTATATATCACCATCACATTATTCTTTATTATCAGAATGCTTTCAGATAACCCTATCGAGACCATCGGATCGGAGGCCTTCACAATTCCAAACAGAGATCTATCAATGTAAGCAGTTGACATGTTATAGTTATTTGTCTCCCAGGCTAGGATTTAAAATGAAACATGGTTTAAAGGGACGCTGTTCCGGCTGAAATGTCGTGTTTTCAATTATTATGGCCAACAGCTTGCTTTAAGCTTGCTTTATTATCTTAAAATAGGAAGAAAAAATCGGCAAAAGTGATGAACGGAAAACAAAATGTGAACTAAAAAGACAAAATAATGACTAAAAAACTCAAAATTCCACCAGAATGGAAACTTTGATCAAAATTGATGAACTGTAATCCACTTCCATCTTTGTAATCCTGCACTTTTTCTCCACATTACTGCTTCTGTTTTGCTCTATGTCACATTTTTACTCAATTTTGTTGTATATTTGGTGGCATTTGGCGATATAACATGGAAATGAAGTAAACCAAAATTTCATTATTTCGGCAGGACAGCTAGTGTCCCTTTAAAGAAATCCTGCATATGTTGATGACGTATTATAATAATTTAATCGGGCAACGTACAGCTGTAACTGAAAAACCAATCGAAAGTTACCAGTCTACTTATCTACAGCTGTAGATGAGGAGGACTTACAGGAATTCGTAGAGGAATCTATGCACGGCGACGTGTTAGTTTATCTTCGTCCAGCGAAACCCACTCAGTTCATACCAAACTGTCAGTTTAGTAATTGCATAATTAATTTTAATATTTCTAAATAACTTTTTCTTTGCTGTTTATGGAATTCTGTATTTTTTTAAAAAACTTTGGAGAAAAAAATTGTAAGTATTTACAATGAAGTAAACGCCGGCAGTGTTCAATATATTGCTTACTGTGCTGTATTTGATTCTTATTCTTAATACCCTGAAATTATTATAATGGTAACGTTGTTGATGTTTTGGAGCCTTCTCAGAACCTGAATCGGGCACAAAAACAATTACGCCCGCGAACATCAACTCCCATCGTTAAGTTTTCCTTCTTGAGCGGTTCGATTGATAAAATTTTATGTTGACTCTGACTCTATTCTCATTTGTAGAAAAGACAAATTTGCATGGAGTATCTTTTTTTTATTAATTTCCCTTGAACAAGAGGCTGCAAGCAGCCTATACTCATGCGCATGCGTAAGAAAGTTTTATGATATATGTTAAACATGATAAGAAGAAGTCCAACATAAATAAGAGTTACTCCTTTCATTCAGTCATCGTTCCTGCAAACCACGTTGTTTACTATTGAAAGTTCAACCTCGTTCCCAGGGCCTCTCTTTCTTCAGCTACGTCATCATCGGGAGAGACCCTGGTTGCGGCTGGTCACGTGCCACCCTGTGACAAAATATTTTCCATCGGAGTAGGGTCAATAACTACTTTCGTTGATCTTCTCGAACGAACAGAAGACGAAAGACATGCCTGTCAAGGGGCTCATTCGTTCAAACACACAGGCATTTAACATTTTAATATGTACACCTTTGAAAGCCTCCAGTCACCTTCTAAATTCAACAAAGTTAAAAAGAGCCAGATGTTTATTCATTCAGATTTTTAATTTGAATTCGATATTGCCTGAACAAAATATAACATCACACACATCAGCACATCGTTTGCTTTATAAAATGATGCTTTTATTGACCAGAATGTAAAAATTATTGTTGTTTGTGTGCTGCATTCGTGTCTAAATCTTAGCTTGCAGATAAAATATAAAATCTAATCTGTATAGTGTTGCCCAATGTAATATAAGTCTTATTGATCTTGTCAACAACTCGGTGAATTGATTTCGATCGGTCGCCTATTCTCTGAGTTAAGTTAGGTTTTTCGGCTAATTGGCCGTCTGACAGTAAAAAATTTGCATAAAATAAAGCATAAGGATAAAGATCACCTCTGTATTCACATATTTAGGAGCCTGATACTGGCTTTATGTCGAATTCAGCTCAGTTCGTGGCATTGGTGCCAGTGCGAAATATTGACCGTCGCGGCGTTTGTTTCCATCCCCGAAGAAACGAGGTTTTTTAACGTGCTTTCCGTCGCTCAGAAACGTTTTGACTGAGTTGACAACAACATGAACCGGTTGAAGGTCGAAAATTCTTGTGTGATTGGCTATAAGAGGTCATAAGCTTGTTCTGACCGAGAATACCTCAAAACACTTCTCCCCTTTCTCGTTAAGCGACAATTATATACTTTACTACCCTCCCCTAACATAAATTTTTGTTAGCACCCAGATTCTGGGAGCCACGTGACCAGCCGCAACCAGGGTCTCTCCCGATGATGACGTAGCGGAAGAGAGAGAAGCCCTGGGAATGAGGTTGTTGAATGTTTTGGAAATGAAGGCTGCCAGTGATTCTTCTAAGTCACATATACCAAACGTTAACATCCGTAATGTAAGTAGGGTTGTAGGAGACGCTGTCGTGACACTTAAGTAACGCTGTTTTACCGGAAGTGAGAGTAGCCGGAAGTCACGAAACAGGAAGTGTAAATGGCAAAGCTATGAACCGGAAGTGCAAAATTTAAAAAAAATGCGTGCATAAATTTGCATGCAAAATCGTGACACAAACCGAAACCTTACCTCATGCTGCTTCGCGCATGAGTAATAAAGTCTCCAAGTTGGGCACTATGGCCACATTGGTAGCGTGCATTACCATTTATTTTTATATAGATCGAGGGGTAGTGCCCGCTACCAATGTGGCCAACTTAGTGGTTCCGTAAGAATGGTTAGTGGCACTGCGTTGGTAATTCGGAAATATGTTATTCAGTTTGTTTCCTCTGTGGCTTTTCTTATGATTTTCCATTTTTGGCAGTGTCACGCGTTTGTGTTTTTTTTATTCCTGAAAGGTTTAATTGTCGTTTCGAACGTAGGTTGTTTGAACGTTCTGCTGGTGTGTTACCGAAGTAAACCAAAATAAAGCTAATGGAATGTACAATGTCTACTTTGGAGTACAGTTGAAATACGAAATATAGCACTCTTTGATCGTCAGTAATGTTTGTTTGTTCTTTTGTTTTAAGATATATGGTACGAACAAAGTTAAAGACAGTCGGCCTTCGGTCTTTTGACGGCATTAGTAATCTACATACAACTGATATGTAAGTATGAACAAACTGTTGCCAGTCTGCTACATGTTTATATCAGATTAAGGAGGCTCGTACCCATTTCTCAAGTCCACACCCTTTCAATTTTAATGGGCGATATCTTTTGCTGTAGTGCGTAAAAAGACAAGTCACTTTGCATGCAAACACACAATACATTGAACTTTATGGGAGTATAGGATTTGTTTACATCGGTGCTTCCATGGCAACGGAATGGTGATCCTCTGAAATTCACAAGTTGCGGAGTTTCTCTAGATCAAGAGAAATTTTTGTAAAACCCGCTGGTGGACTAATTGATTACATTATGGGCTTCAACTGGACAAAGTTTGAAAGAAATGTATGAGAGCGTTTTCGAAATTTTTAGGGATGAAGTTTTGGGGATTATAAATACAGTGAAAAACATACTATCGACATAATTGGCTAATATCTAAAGAAAATGATGCTCGATGGGGATGCAGTTTCATCTCATAGTAGTTTGATTCCATTTGAAATGGTGTGTGAAAAAGTGAGGGGGTTGCTTTGGCCGATTGCGAGAAAGAAGGATTTGATCAGCGTGCGTTCAGCTGCTCTTGTTGCCATTTTTGTATGTAATGTGGTCTACGCCTACAAATGTGATGATAATTTGGAAACCGCGAGATAAATTTCTTTAAAAATTTGACAATCTCGAGATTGGTCATCAATTTATATGGCCTGCAAGTTTCAAGGACATTGAAGACATGCAAGGCAATAAAATAGGGCCTCCAATGTACCAATTTTTTCCCGCAGAGTTTGTGTTTACAAGTGAGCGTCCTCATTATTCACGGGTATTGTTTTCGAGTTTCATATGCACGTGCAAAACTTTACAAAAAAAAATATTTGCATCGGAACAGAACGCTCGATTGCTTTCCAAAGAATTTTCCGAAACATGCTAATAACTGGCTTGCGTTACGAATAGCAATGACAACAGTACTGATGAAGTCAACGTCGGAAACGTCACGTTTCATCAGGTGCCGGATGCAGAAATAACACATTTATGATTGTCTCACTCTGCTTATTTGTTGCAATCGGCGGAGCATCTGTTCCTTATTTAGATATAAAACAGCGCAAAGCAGAATTCTCAGCTAAAATATAAAGTTGTCACGCTGTTCTTGCGTGTGACATATTAAAGAAACACTGTTTCTGCATTACGTTTATAAATTTCCAAATTGGGATATGTTCTTCTTGTCCTGCAATTTTAAAAAGAGACCCTCGGTATGGCTGCATTACAGCGTAATAGCGCAACATCGAGTGCGTAATGTTATTACAATTCTCAAGCCAGCTATTAGCATATTTCGGAAAATTCTTCGGAAAGCAATCGAGCGTTCTGTTCCGATGCAAATAAATTTTTTGCTAAAGTTTTGCACGTGCATATGAAACTCGAAAACAATACCCGTGAATAATGAAGACGCTCACTTGTAAACACAAACTCTGCGGGAAAAAATTGGTTCATTGGAGGCCCTATTTGATTGCCTTGCATGTCTTCAATGTCCTTGAAACTTGCAGGCCATATAAATTGATGACCAATCTCGAGATTGTCAAATTTTAAAAAAAAATTATCTCGCGGTTTCCAAATTATCATCACATTTGTAGGCGTAGGCCAAATTACATACAAAAATGGCAACAAGAGCAGCTGAACGCACGCTAATCAAATCCTTCTTTCTCGCAATCGGCCAAAGCAACCCCCTCACTTTTTCACACACCATTTCAAATGGAATCAAACTACTATGAGATGAAACTGCATCCCCATCGCGCATCATTTTCTTTAGATATTAGCCAATGATGTCGATAGTATGTTTTTCACTGTATTTAAAATCCCCAAAACTTCATCCCTAAAAATTTCGAAAACGCTCTCATACATTTCTTTCAAACTTTGTCCAGTTGAAGCCCATGGTCTAATCAGTTAGTCCACTAGCGGGTTTTACAAAAATTTCTCTTGATCTAGAGAAACTCCGCAACCTGTGAATTTCAGAGGATCACCATTCCGTTGCCATGGAAGCACCGATGTAAACAAATCCTATACTCCCATAAAGTTCAATGTATTGTGTGTTTGCATGCAAAGTGGCTTGTCTTTTTATGCACTACAACAAAAGATATGGCCAATTAAAATTGAAAGGGTGTGGACTTGAGAAATGGGTACGAGCCTCCTTAACAAATAAAGTAACGAATTAAATAACTCATTAATTAATTTTGTAAGTGCAGAGGCAATTAAGGATTTACATTACAAGTGAAATTTGAAAAATGTAACAAAATTGCACATGCCTTTAGTTGAGTGTAATTTGAAATAACATTTTTCAAATATCACTTGTAGTGTAATTATTTAACTGCCAAAGCAATCATACATACCTCTTATTAGCCGAGTTCGAGGTCCGTACCGTACATAAATCGAGGGGAAAAAACGAGGATCCGTAACTTACGGTACGGACCGAGAAAAACGAGGCTAATAAGATATTTATTATATCTCTAAATCGAAGATAAAGGAAAACCTTTCAAGTCAAAAGATGGACGGCTTCATTTGACTGACGTACGTCACAAGAAAGCAAAGAGCAAATTTTATTGGCTTTCAAAAATAGTGTGATCGGTCCTCGATTCGGCGTGAACTTGCGTGGCTTTTGAATGAAAACTATGAAAACGAATTAAGGTTACAGTGTACCTTCAGATCGAAAATTTATTAAAAATTTTTTTTTTGGCGTTAAAATTAAGTTTACAGAATGAACTTTGATCCAAAAAAAAATTATCGAAAAATAGTGAAAATTGACGGAGAAATGACGGTATAACTTTTGTGGGCGGAGTTTGTTTATTAAGCGATATGTTTTTTTAAGCGCCGTTTTCTCAAAGTTAATTTTTCGCTTGTTGGGGACACTTTAAATAGCTACAACTCAAAGGGAATTTGTTCGATTTTCCTTAAATTTGGCCAGAAGCTAGGCTAACATATAATCAACAAAAACGTGTCGGCGAATTTCTTAATTCCGAAAATTTTTTCGTCAAGAGCCATTTCCGTGCGATCATTCCAATTTTTTTTCTCCCCTTTTCGAAAATATTCTGTAACTTTTCACTGCAATTGAATATGGGAAATCGCCGACATGTTTTTTTAGCGCTTCGTGTCCGGAAACCCGAGAACAAATCAAATTAGCAAAATATAATAATCGCTTTGAGTTATAGCGTTTTAAAGCTGATTCGGACGTTCGAATTTAGACGTCGTAAAAAATTCGACAATTCATTTTATAAGCAAATGGTTTCCATATTTAGATAGCCAGCTCTATAAGCTTTAATTTGATATCTGGGTTTAGGTATATTAAGTGTAATCTTAAGACGCTAGAGCTGTTATACTGGAGACACCCCCGAAGGTACACTGTAACCTTAATTTATCCTTCCATGTGTTCGATAGGACGACGGAAACCTGACACAAGGTAGTTTTCTTTGAAAAAATTCTTAGTTACTGGCGAAGACAAGTGAGGAAAAGAAGAATGAAAACGCCGCGATAAAATCGCCAAAACAAACGTGTTTGGCAAACTGGAAAATGTGGCCGTGGCAGCATTTCGGTCTACAGCGGTGAACGGAGAAACTCTCAAACTTCAAAAAGGATACTGAAAATATCTCCTCATCAAATACTGCAAGCTGTTTTTGGCTTTTCGTTGTGCTTTAGTGGCTTCATGCCAAACTTTGTGCATGGATGAGTTTGAATTTCAATCGCACCTGACAAATTTTCAGCGTGAGCTGCAGCAAGAGCGTAAATAATTTGCGAATACGAAAAAATTGTTTTCGGGGAATCCACTGCAAGGACAAAAATTTCGCTGAGGAATCAAGGTACACTTTTAGCGTAATTCTGTAGCCTCAAGTTTGTTCTTTTTTTCTGCCACAAACCATCCCAACTTAAGCTTATGTTTTATATAACTAGACAAGAACTTGATCAAACTAAGCTAGCATATGATACAGTTTACCGATGGAAGCCGTTTCAAGTTGTTTTGCAGCTTTATGTTTTTCATAGAGACGTTTTCTTAAAAAGAAAGGTACTCTTTTTTCAATGCTGAATTAAATTGTTAAAGTTAAACGAATTTGCCAAGTTACTCGAGTTTTTACAACTTACAGCCTAAAAGCTAAATACCAAAACAATAAGCTTAAGCATGTAAGTTTTATACTCAAGAAAATTGTCAATGCTTTTTGATTCGCGGGTAATCAGTTTTTTGCTAAAGTTATAGCTAATTTCATCGAAGAGAGTTTTTGTAACCTGATATGTTAACCCATTTAGCTCCATACGTTTTCTCTGGATAATTTTTAATGTAGAAAACAACTTTTGTTAGCGGATGCTAGACCGATGCGGGACTCTCAAATTTTGCGGTCCGTACTGTAAATTACGGACCGGAAAATTGACTGCATCATAGCGCGCGTACTAACTGAGAGATATAATATTACTTATTAAAAAATGGTACCACTACAGTGAGATGCAACACAAAGGTCATTTACAATATTGGTTTTGTTCGCTTTAAAGTCCCGTATTGTCCATTATGCTTTACGCGCCTCTGAACAATAGAAGCCTCGCTCCTGTGCAAACCAAAACAATAACTGAGGCGCGTGAAGTATAGTGGACAATACTGGGTCTTGACAAAGACAAAGAAGCCGTTTTTAGCAGTAAGCATCTTGATTTCTACAGAACTTTTTAACAATCAAAATACGCCTTACAACTAGACAAAATGCTGAAATACGTAATGAAAAGGTAAACAAGCTTCAAAATTTTTATTAAAGACCACATGTGGATAAAACATAACGAAACTAAAGCTGGCTTCTTCTCCAGTATAAATGTGTTCAGCCAATCTGTAGTGCTGTTGGTTGGTTTCGTTTCGCTTGTTCTTCGCCACTGCTGTTGCCAAAAGAATTTGAACTGCATGAATGTTCATTAATTTACCTGCTCCTAACCAATAAGAATGGAGTATTTTTGCCTCGTAGATGTCCAATTACGGTGTGTATAGGAGATATGGTAACCGACTGTCCTTGTAATTACACGAAATGATGTAAGGGTTTTTACGCTCGTTTTATTATGCATGGATGTCAGTTACACTCCGGAAAAGATGCCTTAT
>JAJGOT010000495.1:355000-362500 GCA_022457155.1 Cladopsammia gracilis | reverse complement strand
TTTAAATTTGAATACGCTTAGCAATGCTTCTGTGAGATTTTAATTAATTTTATAACAAATAAAAAGTCAGCCGTCTCAATTCTCTTTGTTTTATTGTACACAGCTCATTAAAATATAACGCGGCTCATTAGCATATAAAACACGGGTTATACGAATTCACTCTATTAGCATCAATGAACAACCAATACAATTTAATTGATAATCATTAGCGCGCTTATACAAACACTAGAGTGTTCTTTACATTCTTTTCGCAAAATTTTTCTTTTCAAATAAACGTTACATAATCAACATGAATTATGAGAAAACAAATGAAGGGAACTTAGTAGATAAATGCAAAGTACGTTATTAGCCTTCAATTTCCTCGCCATTAAGACAGCGTGGCAAATAGGTTTGCATGAACCTAAACCACTGGTAGGCCTTAGCAGCAGTTACACCTTTTGCTGTTCATTACGGCAAAATACGCATTCATTTGCACGAAGCGGCAATCATTTACGAGAAACGTACACTCATTTGGGAATTTTGCATAATTTTAGGCATTCAATTGCATTTTTGGTTATTCAATTGCGCCTTTGGGCATTCCATAGAAAAAATAAACTTTCATCTGCGTGAATATTTATATCACTGGCGTGAAACGAAGATTCAAGTGCGACAATCTAAAGTCAATAGCGTGAATATAACATTTATTTACATTTTTAGCACACTGACTGACAAACAATAGTGTGAATAGAAAACCGTTACAGCGGTCGTAACAAACATTAGTGCAATTGTACAGACAATAGAGCCTTTGTGAAATTCAATAAACAAAAATGTACTATCAACTAAAAATGATGTAGTCCTCATTATTTCTTGAAAATGTCTTGTCCGACCTTGTGCCTAGAGTACAAAGAGAGTTATGTAACTTTTCACAACATTATGACAATAATCCAGGGGACCCAGCCTATAGCCCGTTTCTTAACATTGTGGAGCAAGCAATAAGCGCGCTGAAAGCAGCTATCAAGACGGACATTTCCAGGCCTGAGGTACAACCTCGAATGGGCAATAGAGACGAGGCTATAGCAAGAGATATCCCGCTTGGAGAGTTGTGCACTCAGCTGCTACTAGAGGCTCTTCAACGCTCAATAGCACTGTAACGCCGGCTAAGTGTACGCAGTGGTATAGGTTTATGCAAACGTATTTGCCTCGCTGCATGAACCGTGAGGTAATCGAGGGGTAGTTTTGATGAACAGTCATTTTTTTTTTTTCATAAAAGTAACAATAAAATGGACTATTTAATTATTGAAAGTAGATTTTTGTTAATTGAATTTTATAAACCCGCTATTGTTTGTAAAATCACCCTAATGTTTGTTACGACCACTATAAAGGTTACATATATATATATATATATATATATATATATATATATATATATATATATATATATATATATATATATAAAAGCATACGAAGTAGTTAAGATTGTAAAAACATTTTATCTGCTACTCGGAGTTTCACGTGTTGCAAGCAACACGATCATCAGGCAACTGCCAAAAATTCAAAAAAATACAAAAATAGAAATTCAACGGGATACAGAACAATAGATCGTTTGTGTAACTAAATACGTATAAGCGCAAGGTTTAAGTGCGTATATTACAATATAAACATTCAGGTTATGGAGGTGTTGAGTAGAAATTTGTTCGCGTGTCTACATTTTGACATCAATTCGCTCCTCTTATTTAGCGAAGCCATATTGGGTTTGCAGATGATAAAAAATTTTTCCCATAAGCATAAACTGCACTTTTTGCTTACATTTGTATATGCGATGGTTTGTTTTACTTTTCTCCATGTGATGTTGTACTTGATGTTTTGATCTTTAAGGCTCCATATATATTTACTGAGTTCGGTTACGTGTCTATATCTATCGTGTTTGAATGAGCATATATGATTGTTATATCTAACTTTAAATGTAGTGTCACACAGTCCGATATATGTTTCTTTTGTATTTGATGTAGATACCACTGCTTGATATATGATACTTGTGTCCTCGCAATTGCCATTCATGGGACACGTGGATTTGTTGCGGCACTTGCAATTTGACTTTTGGATTTCAATTGGCTTTGATTTGCGTATTACTGCTTTGTTGTGGTTGGTAATGATGGTCTTGACATTACTCATGCAGCTGTAGCTTAGTTTCAACGTGTTTCGATTGAAGATTTTATGCAGCGGATTTGTTTTGGGAAAGTGTTGATCGACAAGGTTGAGAAAGCATTTTCCTACGTTTGTTTCAACGTTTTTGTTGTAAGATGGGTTGTACCACGTAATGTTTCTTTGCCGTTTTCTTTTACGTTTTTGTGGCGTTTCTTTGAAAGTTTTGTCAAATCGATATCCGCTTGCATTTAATGCGTCTTGATATATAGGTTTTGCTTTGTCGAAGGACTCCTTAGACGTCACCGCTTTCCCTGATTGTATATATATATATATATATATATATATATATATATATATATATATATATATATATATATATATATATTGTATATTACGCTCACTGTTCATACAGTTTGAGCACTCTCTGGATTGGGTGGAGAGCCTCGTAAGAGGTGTTCACTTTTGGCATATTGCTTCGCTCACTGCTTGCAGTTTGAGCACTCTCGTGACTCCACAATGCAATAATATATATACATAGCCCAAGCCTAACAGCGTCGCACTTTGAACAGGCTTAACTAAGGTGAAACTTAACTAAGGTGAAAGGTTGGAAGCACAAGAATTAAGAATGACGAACGGGCTATTTTCAATTTTAGCAATTCTCAAAAACAGTAATACGCGACCGTCTGCACAGTACATTTTTATAGACCGTACAAAAGTTCACAAAAACAACTTTTCTCTGTCTTGAATAAATAGTACCACTACTTTCCGAATAAAATACATTTACGTTTGTCAAAAATTGCCCGAGAAACTGATTTGAAAATCAAAAATTGCAAAAATACACAAGCATATTTGCATAAGGCGATGCGAGTGAAGATAGAACTGTACTATAAAATCAAGTCTTGTTTTGTTTACATAAAATCGCTTTTCAATCTATCTAATGAATGAACAAACACATAAAAATGGACAACACAATCTTCTTTCGAAAAAAATTATTCAAATCTCCATTAGTTTACGTTTAAAAGCAAAACGCGTACCATTGAATTATAGCTCATCGAGTTCAAGCTTTCTTCGATGAAATTCAAGAGATCGATACAACTAAATTTAGGCACGTTTTAAAATCAATTCCCCAAAACTAACAATAACACTAATAAAAAGTCACTCACAGATTGATATCAACATAAATTCTCATCGAAAACTGTAATCTGTTTTACCTTTAAGTTCCTCGCTTGCTTGGAAATTCAAATCTCCGCTTCTGGTTCTGAAATCCGTAGAAAACAAACATCTCCCGCATTGATAAAAACGTAATACATGAAGTTCCTCGAAGCAAGATTTTATCCCTGAAAGCTCGTCTTTTTCCACTAAAGCGGCTTCTGAGTATACCTTAATTAGTATCCCTGTCTTGAGTAGCAAATCGCGAAAAAAATGCAGGAAAATAACGAGTTTAATTCTCCGCTAGGCACAAGAAAACAACTAAAGTGTTTACCGAGCTCACGGCTGTGTGGCCGCGCGAAAAACAAAATGACTACTGAAAAGGGACATTAACGTTAATTTTACGCAAAAGTAAATCCACTGTGTAATGCAATCGAATTCGGCCCGGTTCAAACTTTGAACTTCACATGTGCCGAATCTAATGTAAATGAGCAAGAACAACAGAGTTTTCTCATTTGCATTAGATTCGGCACATGTGAAGTTCAAAGTTTGTTGAAAGAATATTAAAGATTCAGTCACCATTTGTTGTGTCAGTTGAGATTTTGATAATTAATATTAATACGTCAGGTGCAGTGACTTTATATCTAATAAAACACCACATATAATACTAATCGCGTTCAAAGAACGCAATCCTAATTTTCGTGTTGGTTGTCCTGTGGTTTATGTGCAGTAAAATCTGAGATTTTTTGGTAGACGGTCTTCCAAATAACCGCCCCTATCGTTTTTTTCAGGGGCTCATTTCCGCCGGAAATTCCTTCGAACGCGTCTCCATAAGCTGTGATTACTGCTAGTTTATATGAATGTTTTTATCAGATATAAGCCCCATTTACACGACATTCATTTTGGGTCCGGCACTCCTAAATTTTGGCACGCAGGCCGGTAATTTAGGGCACGGCCCGCTTCATTTACACGTCAAAATATGTTCGATTTTTTTCAATGTTCATTTCTAAACGGCACCCCGAAAATGAGAACGGCACTCTTAAATTTGCGAGCCTCCGGTCTCATTAACAGCGGCTCAAATAGTTCTTCGCTCGTCAACGGGGCCATTCGGGTTGAAACTTATATTAAAACGACCACAAACCAAATCTTGCTGTTTTTAAGTACTTAGAATAAAAACTATAATGAGGACAAACAGCGAAGAAAAAATATACAACAAGAGAATGAGGTTTCCTCTCATTATAGTTTCCATTCGGGTTCGCGGACACGGGTTGTTCAGAATGGCGGATACTCGAGTGCGAAAAGCAATTTTATCGCTTTATGCCTTCAAAAAGCGAAAACGACAAACAGAACTGAGGGACGAAGCAAGATCATCGCTTGTACCACTCTTCAATAAGGCATTGAAGCGGCGACAGTACGGCCTGATGCAAGCTATTTTGAGCTGTTTAAACCCTCCGCGGTTGAGAGATGTGTGAATGCACCCGCATTCTTTTGCGGCCTGGTTCGACAGGGTCGAATAATGTTTTCCGGATGAACTGTGGTACTCAAACTTCAGAGTAACCCGTGGGACATTTGAATATATTAATTCTACATGAGACTTGTGATGACATATCCCCGGCGTAGCTAATCGAACGTTCGGTAATCGAACCTAATCGAACTCAATCGCTCGATTGGGTTCGATTGGGTTCGGTAATCGAACTTAATCGAACTCACCGAAAAATTTTGCCATTAATCGAACGCAATCGAACGTTCGGTAATCGAACGCTTCAACAATCGAACGTAATCGAACTCATCGAACATAATCGAACACTTCAATTCAATTTCGAATCACCGTAACAATAAAGATTTTAGTTAATTGAAATGTGTTAATATCTCTCACAATTGCTCCGCTAGTAAAGGATCAGTTAAAGGGTGAAATTCTTCCACCGAACAAAATCGAACCAACCGCCTCGATTGGGTTCGATTGGATTCGGTAATCGAACTTAATCGAACTCACCCAAAAGTTCCAGTTCGATTATGTTCGATTGCCGAACCAATCGAACTCCAATCGAACGATTTAGTTCGATTGGGTTCGATTGGTTTTTGGTTCGGATTCGTTCGATTAGCTACGCCGGGCATATCTCGCCAGGACACACCAATGCGAAAGGCTGTTACTCCAAATCGTCGATTGGCAATAGCCTTGTATTACCTAGCCTTGACAGCAGAATATAGAACGATTGCTAACTTATTTGGAGTATCAGTTACCTTTGTGTATACTTTTCCTTCTCGAGGCCATCTTTCTTTCCGCGGACAACAGACGTTTGCGCCTGTGTTATTGAAATTTTGGCGCCAAAAGTTATTTTCGCCGCATCGCCGAAGGCTCTGGGAACGAGAATGCATTCGTTTTGGCACGCGGGCCTCTTTTTAGGCGGGCCGAGACTACCTCCTGAGGTGGTCTCGGCCCGCCTAAATTTTTGGGTACGCGTGCCAAACATTTTGCATTTACACAGCAAAAATCAAGCGGGCCGTGCCCTAAATTATCGGCCCGCGTGCCAAAATTTAGGAGTGCCGGACCCAAAATGAATGTCGTGTAAATGGGGCTATAAAGTCAGTGCACGTGACGTATTATCGATCTGTTAGGTTTGTGGGCTTTAATTGTTTTGAAATTGCGACAACCTATTGTATTTGCTTTAGAAAGTCTTTTCATTTGTCAAATACCTCAACAGAAAATAGACAACGAATAACTGAAAATGCATTGTGCAAAATGACCCAACACCACATTTTTATTGTCAATTAGCTAGCAAGGCGGAAAAAGTCCTTCCGTTTCCGCTAAATCGGAAAACCCTAAGGCGCAATTGAATGACCAAAAATGCAATTGGATGCCAAAAATTATGCAAAATTCCCAAATGAGTGTACGTTTCGCGTAAATGATTGCCGCTTCGTGCAAATGAATGTATATTCATTTTACTGACTGACGACTGGCGCAAATGAATGCGTATTTAGCCGTAATGAACAGCAAAAGGTGTATAACCCCTATGTAGCGCTTAAGAGCATCGAGTAGCAATCGGGTTTGCATCTCTCCTAACGGGATACCTAGGCGTCTGGCCTCCGCTTTGTCGTCCATTCGAGCTTGTATTTCGGGTCTCGATACGTCTCCTTTTATCGCTGCCTTCAGTGAGCTGATTGCCTACTCCACTGTGTTCAGGAATGGGGCTGTAGGCCGGAAGCTTCTCCAGCTCGGTATTGGCCGTGGGGATGGGGGGGATTTTGATGTGCTGGCGCACCGTCGTAAATGAAGATAACCTCTTCGTCGGGGTCTAGATTTTGCTTCGTCTGGGCCAAGAAGTCTTTAATATATATATAGATAGCCTGAGCCTAACAGCGTCGCTCTTTGAACAGAAAGCCGATGATAAACTTAACTGAGGTGAAAGGTCGGAAGCACAAGAATAAAATTGACGACCGGGCTATCTTTTAATTTTAGCAATTCTCAAAAACAGACTTACGCGACCGTTTGCACAGTACATTAGACCGTACAAAAGTTCACAAAAACAACTTTTTCTCCGTCTAGAAAATTGCCCGAGAAACTGATTTGGAAATCAAAATTGCAAAAAATACACAAACATATTTGCATAAGACCACGCGAGTGAAGTTTACAACTATAAAATCCAAGTCTTGTTTTGTTTTGTTTACATAAAATCGCTTTTCAACCTATGTAATGAATGAACAAACACATAAAAATGGACAACACAATCTTCTTTCGAAAAATTTTATTCAAATCTCCATAAGTTAATGTTTAAAAGCAAAACGCGAACCATTAAGAACTCATCGAGGCCATTAAGAACTCATCATGTCTCCGATGAAAGAAATCAAAACAACTGAATTTAATTGAGCGCGTTATAAACAATTCTCCCGAAAACTAGCGAGAACACAAAAAAGTCAATCACAGATTGATATCAACATAAATTCCCATCGAAAAATGTATTTTGTTTTACCTTTAAGTCAATCCACTGCTTGGAAATTGTTTAAATCTCCGCTTCTTCAGTTCCGAAACCCGAAGTGACAAACATCTTCCCGCATTGCTCCCATCCTCGAAGCAAGATTTTATCTCTGAAAGCTCTTCTATTTCCACTATAGCGGATTCTGTGTATCCCTTAATTAGTATCCCTGTCTTGAGTAGCAAACCGCGAAAAAATTCAGGAGAATAACGACTTTAATTTAAACGGTTTTCTCCGCTAAACACAGCAGTGTTTT